>JZKD02S1437371.1:0-11043 GCA_000966675.3 Picea glauca | reverse complement strand
TGGCTCACATCACTACTAAAATGACCCAATAAAAATTTTCGATACCAATTTAAATGCAGAAATAATACACAACATGCATTTCAAGCTCATTCAACTATCCTTACTAAATACAAATTTAATTATAGTTGTTCTATTTGTGCACAACAACAACTAAGTGAAGATAGCATAAATCCTACTACAAAATATAGATTCATATGCATCAATTCTACTCACAACAAGTAGTATTTAACCAAAACAACTTAGAGTAATTTTCACAACAACCATATCAACATTTAACATGAATTAACACATCAAACAATAACACTTATCTTAAATATATGCAACCTGTTGCAGAGGATGAACGTTCCTCCCAACCGCAGCCTTGTTGTTCCAGTTCTCAATAGCAAGACATCATCGAGCTACAACTAAGTATCCACAAGAGACGATGTACCCGAAGGTTAGCTAATGTCCCCCTTTCAACAGTTAAACTCACAACTAATTCCAGTCCACCATCTCACTTCCTCTCAAACTACACAACCCAAGGGATGGAATCCCCCTTCACAATTAACAGTCCCTCAAGAATTTCCACTCCCCTCTAAGGATTCCAGCATAGGTTGGACAAGAAAACTACTTGCTGGGAATTCAAGAATTGTACTGCTGCAACAAAAATTTCCCCAACAACCAAATCACATGTTTCCTTGAAGAATTTTGAACAAATCATCAATCCCAGGAGCACACCTTTTTTATCCATGAAATTATAGCTCCAAACAACAACCAAACAAGTTCACAGAAACTACCTTCAAGCTTCAACACTCATAACTCCATTGTTGGCTAGAAAAATCCATGTAAAAACTGCTCTCTATGCAAAAACGTGAATGCATAATTTTGGTCCCCTACTCATACGAATTTCCTCCATTTCTCTTGCTTGCTTGGTTCGAAATCTTCCCCAAGATGATTGTACTTGACCCCCATGCTCTCAATAACTATGGTATGTGACTCTCACACCCACCCTCTTACATGAATTCAATGATTGGGATCTAGAACACTCAACAACTAATGGAAGGTTCATGGTAATGATAATTTAGAAATACATAAGAAATGGTTTTTGTTTAATAGACATGGGTAACTCTCCCCGTTGCACTCCTTCCCTCTCTTGTGAATACTTAACCTCCAAATCTCCATTTGTTTTCGTCTGCAACTAGAAATACATTTTATTCATTATATTCACTTTACATCATTTACATATTACATCACTTTGGATCTGTGCCATATATTACCATTACACCATACATCACTTGGCTCTCGACAATGTACTACATCTACAATATACATTGCTAGTTTTGGGTTTGAAAACAAGGATGTTACAAAAGGGAACTTCAATAGATGGCTCTAAAGTAAATCTAAGAGGTGAAGTTTTTGAATTTCCAATATCAATTGAAGGAGTTCATGATGTTATTTCATTTAGAAAAATATATAACATCAATCGTGATTGCATTCTTGATTCAAATTTCCTTTAGAAATATAGCCCCGTAACCATATATTCTAAAGCTATGGTTGTTATATTAAATATAGTAGACAAATAGGTAACATGCACCATGTCTCATACTAATTTATTTAGGTGTGCTGATATGTCAATTGTTCTATATATTAATCCTCGTAATGTACATGAGTTATTCAAACTCGAGAGAGGAATTGCCTACACATATCAATGTAAAAAAAATAATCTCTCAACAATAATAGATAAACTAGTCAATGACTGCACCCTTGAATATCCCAATTCCTTTTGGACTATGAAAAAATTCTACGTTTCTCTGCCTCTAAATCCTATGGTGTCTCCCTCTCCAAAAAATGCCTCCACTACATTAATGATCCCTTCTGAGATAAAATTGTGTGAAGATCAAATTTCAGAATTGTTAGAAAATAGTTTAATTGAACCATCAAAAAGTCCTTGGTCCTGTCGTGACTTTTATGTAAATAATCACTCTAAAATAAAGAGAGGTAATCCATGCATATTATTCATCTACAAACCTCTCAATAAGGCCTTACAACCCATGAAATACCCATTGCCTAATAAGTATAATAAGTATTCCCCGCTACAAAATATTCGGGGTAATACAATCTTCAGTAAGTTTGACCTCAAGTCTAGATTTTAACAGATTGGAATTGTCCCTAATGATAGATATAAAATAAATTTTATTGTACCACATGGCCAATATCAATGGAAGGTTATGACTTTCATCCTCAAGAATGGTCCTAGTGAATTTTGGAAGCAAATGTAAGATATTTTTCGGCATTAACCATGGATCATAGTTTATATTGATGATCTGGTTATTTACTCTAAGAATTTGTAGGAACATATCAAGCACATGCATATATTCTATAATCTTGTGTTCAAATATGGATTGGTTTTATAAAAAAAGATAGAATATGGTAAAATAGATATAGAATTCTTTGGGTTTAAAATTAGAAAAGGGAAAGGTCTTCTTCAAGAACATATTTTGCAAGTATTTAACAAGTTTCTCAATGAATTGATAGAAAAGTCCAGTTATATATATTTCTTAGGAGCCTCAACTATGTGAGACATTTTTACAAAGGTCAGGCCAAATATACAATTCTCCTCCATCAATGACAGAAGAATAATCTACCAACATGGAGTTCGACCATGACTCAAGCTATCCGTAAGATAAAGGAGAAGGCCAAAAGTCTTGTACCTCTAAAAATTCCCACTAGATATGGATGGTATATAATAGAGATAGATTCCTCTATGAATTCATGGGGAGGAGTCCTCATAGATAAATTTGAATATAGAGAAGAAATATGCACTTTTTCACCTGTTTCCTTCAAATTACTTGAACTGAATTATATCTCAAGTCATAAAGAGGTCATTGCAGTGAAAAGAACCATACATAATTTCAGGTTATATTTAAATCATGTGCATTTTATCATTAGAACTGATCTGAATATAATGCAGGGGATGTCAAGAAATGAAAAAAATGCTTACAGAGAGTATCTCATGCATCCTCAAATGGCCAATATGGTTGGAGAAATTTGACTTTGAAGTTCAGTTCAATCCTAGCTATCTAAATTTCCTAGATGATATGTTGACAAGAGATAAAGATAAACCTTTTTTTTCCATGTTCTCTATTGGCCCTTCTAATAAACAAAATATAGAAATATTTGCAAAAATTCAATAAGTTGTTCAAAGGAATTCTCAAGAAAGAGAAAGCATAAAGCTTCACATAAACTGTACCATAGAATCATAAAAAATAAAAAATCTTATAGAGATAGTGTTAGCACTAAGAGTCACACTTAGACTATTGTAAGTGTAAGCCCAATACCCATAAGAATTTTTAGACTTGGATGAGTGATTGTATTAAAAAATGGACAAACTGATAAGGTTCAAAGCATGATCTAATGCACGAAATTACAAAGACTATATTCCATCAAAAAGGGATATCATAATCTCCAAACAACACATATTTTGAAAAGATGAATAGAAGAAAATGAAGAAAAACATCAAGATGAACAATCAATTTCACATCAGTCTTGATTGACACATTCATATGGTTGAAATTTCATTAATTAGGATCCTTCTAATCAAGAAATAAATATTTTCTGCAAGAAGAAATGCTTCACAAAATACACAGTAAATCATCCACTGCATAAATATTCTAACAAAGATATTGATAAATCCTTTATCAATAAGCATTCCATTAGATAAATAATACAAAGAGAATGGACAAGGAAAGGAGAACACACTAATCTTTAACTACACAAGAATCATCCATCCAGATATACAGAGTCTAAGAGTTTACAAAATAGTAACAACCTTTTTCCTATCACTCCAACCCTTTAACTATAAAAATCCAGTTCCATATATAGTTAATAATATCTATATAACCTAAGGAGGTATAAACCAAGGAGATACATAGGATCCTCCTCCATTTAGGAGTCTTGTTACAAAATATTCCAACAAAAACCTAACAAATTCCTATTTTTTGGGATCTTGTCTATTGAGATGAATTCCTTTTGAAACAGACCATGTTGCTTGGTATGGAGATGGAACACATGTCCCTAATGTCCAAATAACTCCTAGGATACCATTAAAACCTTCCTTGATAGTTGGAAGCCTCCCCATATCTTGAATTTGTCAGACTGTTGGATTTTGCAGCACTTGTGACAACATGCACTACGAACTTTTGTGTAGGTGATGATTTTGTCTTTTCTCCCAAAATACAAACTGGGTCAGGATGATTGTTTGTAAGAGAGTAAAAAACATCATGTTTTGACTCCACACCAAATTTTAGAGGAACCCAGATTGGAATTCAAAAATTTATTATCAAAACAATCATATGATGTGTGCTAATCCTTACAAAATGTCATAAATTACCAGTTCGCAGTGCAAACTTTCCTGTAGCAACCTTTTTCACTTTTACCAAAGTATTTAACATCCCAAAATTGTATCAAGTGTCCAAAAATGTTGTAAAATTCATAATCTTAATAATCTTGATTAAAGGAAATCACCCAAACTAATAATCATGGCTTACAAAACATAGTCATCACAAAATTTGTTGTAAAATGCATGAAATCGAAAATTTGGGTTTTAATAAATGAAATGTTTTCAAAATTATGAATTTGTCTAAATATTTTATATACCTCACTCAATACAAATTGATATATGAGGAAACACACTCTTCCAACAAGAGGAATAAGAAACAACAACTCAGAGTTATAATAAAAGAGAGACAAATGTGAATTTTATGCTAAAACATGGTTTTTTATCAGTATAAATATCAGTTAGCAACATTGATGATGAGTGAAAATTAAGATTTCTTTAATAGATGAAAAACCATACATTTCATATCAGATAGGGGTGAAAATCCAATCTCTCAAAATTGAGCTTTTAAATATGTAGATGATGAAGGTTTCAACATTGTTGGAATAGAGGGTTCGTAGCACCATATTAGCCAGTTCACAACACTAGGTGAAATTCAGTGGGATAGGTGGTTTCTTAGTAGTGGAAAAGATGCATGGGGTCAAGGTAATAGTTTGGACTGATAGACAAGTTTCAAAACACCATGTAGGTGGGTTTGAAGGCTGTCAACAACAAAATTAGGACATTTCACAACGTCGATAGATAAACCAACATAAAACATTCTCTCAACCTTTAAACAACATGCATACCCTCAAGGAGTTCCTGGTAAACCTGAAATTGATGTTGATATCTTTAAATTTGAAATGATACATTTGCAAGTTATCCAAGCTCCAACTCTCATCTTACGCTAGTTGACAGTGTCAGTTTGTAGCGCCAAGCTCAAACAAAGTTTGCACACTTCGAGGAAATTGTTAGTAGATCTTATTACATAATCCCTGAAGAAGTGGTTAAATGTAGGATCTGAAAATAATAAAATTCTCTTTGACATGATCCTTTAATTGAAATGATGATAAATGAATGCATGAGGTACTTAGAGTACGTTGTGAACTCTCCTAATGAGTTGGAAACACATACAACTAACTCTAATTTGACATTCAAGTGGATGGATGGTGACAAGGAGAAACTTGTCTACAATTTGGAGGTGTGACATGTCAAGGTAATGATGTATGTGTGACTCATAGGGACTTTACTTACCTTTTCATGATGTCTAATTACATGACTTCAAGACTTGTAAACCAAGGTTGAACCAAACTTTAGCTTAATCAAATCAAACTTTAAGCTATGACCATAACAAGAGACCCAAAAACCTAGGACTTCTAAAACCCTATGACTAAAAAAACAAAAAGAAAGTGATTTTTTGAACCCTGCAACCCTCTGTGCTAACATCTGGCTCCATCTGGCTCCACAAGGGATGGAGACTTCCCTGTGAGGCTCCAAGAACCTAGCAATTCCAATTTCCTTATCCATTAATGGGCTATGGAGTCATCTAGTATCAAAATTGTGCAACCAATCCTCTGCAATACTTCAATATATGTCACTTATTAAAGGAAAATGAAAGACCTGCTACAAACAAACCTCATGCCACAAATATAATCACACTATGCAAACTGAAGAAAATAAAATTCTTAGGAAGTGAGTTTATTACCTACACTACCCTAGTCTAACTAGATATCCAATTTGCTCAAGAAACTGCAAATTTCCACAACAACTATTCAAGTAGCTTCATGATAGAAATAATCCTATCTCTGCCACTAGTTAATAGATAACAACCTAAATATAACAACAACCATAGAAAATCCTTCAAAAAATCATACTCACCCACAAGTGTTGGTGAAATGATGAAATATGAAATATTCAAAGAATTTAAAAGATATGGATCCAATAAAAATGCTACTGGATCTTCGAAACCATGATCAAAAGCTTGTTGATTCATAAAAGATGACTTCCAATGCATACATTCCATCTTTCTGAGAAATATTTGACCTCTTTTTTCTTTCAAGATTAGCTCTTGGTTATCAAGAGTGGCAATTTCCTCTGCAGCAAAATGGTCACATGATAATTGTATAGTAGGAGTTAAAACATTCCAATTATGATTAGCTGCAAATATATAATTAGCTATACAACCATATTTTACTACCTGCTCAAACTGATTTGGAAACTGATTAGAAACATGATCTATATCCCTGTTTATAGAAAAATATGAAAACATTATAAAATTTTGTTCCAAATATGAACCATACTTACACTCTTCTTGATGCTATTGTGCATGCAAATCTTCAAAGTAAGCCTCATCTTGAATCCTTTTACAAGACCGAAAGTCCTCCTCAACTTTTTCAGCATCCTCAAACAAATTTTGCAATGATGAAGATTTCCTTTCTCTTAGAAAAAGGACAATATTTGGGTGTTGAACTGCTACGTAGTAAACCATAGCCGTTGTCTCAGAAGGAAGAATCTCCAAAGGCATGTTGTAACAAAAACTATGAAACCTCCTGTTCAAGGTGGCCAAAGCTTCATCTTCTTTTATGTTCTGAGCACAAAACTCAGCTAAGTGTTGATCAAAGGACTTGTTCTTTCCCCAATATCTTAAAAATGCATCATATAACTCAATCAATGAAATAATGGAACCAACTTCTAGACCTTTAAACCACAAAGCAACATCCCCAACCAAGGATTTGGAAAATAACCTCACAGTGACATCTTCATATTCTACTTCAAAATTATCAACAAAGTTCTCAAAGGCTCTCAAATACTTCTTAGCAGTGATATGATCTTCTCCAGTAAACCGAGGAAGATACTCAAAACTGTTGGGAGGGTAAGGATGAAGGTGAGATGGTACCCTAAAGGGTTTAATTTTTTTTCTCTCTAATTCTAGAATGAACATCAATGGGCTAAAAATGAGGTTTAATAAGCTGATTGCAAGGTATAACAAAGAGTTTAGGAGGTAAATCAACTTCATAATTCCCAGGACTATAGGGTTGATCAATTTCAGGAGGGATTGAGATATGGAATTCATTCTTCTCAATAGACTGAGGTGAAGAGACATGATAAACATCTACAACACAGGAACAATGCAGACTTTCTTCTTCCAAAGAGGGATATATAATTGAAGGCTTACGATAATCAGGATACACAAAGAAAAGGATAATTTGTTTTATATGTAAAGGGAAAGACAATAATGAAATAATTAAGAATAACAAAAGTTCATGGAGAAAACTAATGAGTTGATACCTGATTTTTCCCTTCCACATTTTCTTTTTTATATCAACATGATCCCTCCTCCAGTGGAGTCTTTGATTATGGAGTTTCCAAGTAGAAGATTGCAGTAAATATTTGTGCCCTGCTCCTCTCTACCATCAAGAGCTGGATTATCTTAATGTTATTCTCCCAGGGAAAATTTCTTCACTTTCATCCCTGACAACGATGCCAAAAATGTTAGCACTGATATTCACACTTAGATTGTTGTAAGTGTAATCCCAATACCCATCAGAATGTTTAGATTTGGATGAGTGATTATATTAAAAAATGGATCAAACTGATAAGGTTCAAAGCCCGATCTAATGCATGAAATTCCAAAGACTATATTCCAGTAAATGGGGCTATCATAATCTCCAACCAATACATATTTTGAAAATATGAATAGAAAAAAATGAAGAAAAAAATCAAGATGAACAATCAATTTTACATCAGGATTTATTGACACATTCATATGGTTGAAATTTCATTAAATAGGATCATTCTAATCAAGAAATAAAGATTTGCTCCAAGAATAAATGCTTCACAAAATACACAGTAAATCATCCACTGCATAACTCTTCTAACAAAGTTGTTGATAAACCCTTTATCAATCAGTATTCCATTAGATAAATAAGACAAAGAAAATGGACAAATAAAGGAGTAGGCTGATCTTTGACTACACAAGAATCCTTCATCCAGATATACAGAGTCTCAGAGTTTACAAAATAGTAACAACCTTTTTCCTATCACTCCAATCTTTTCCTTATCAAAATACACTTCCATATATAGTGAATCATATCTATCTACCCTAAGAAGGTAGAAACCAAGGAGATACATAGGATCCTCCTCCATTTAGGATTCTTGTTACAAAAGATTCCAACAAAAACCTAACAAATTCCTATTTTTTGGGATCTTATCTATTGAGATAAATGCATTTTGAAACATGTGATGCTACTTGATATGGATATGGAACACATGTCCCTCATGTACAAATAAAACCTAGGAGACCATTTTAACCTTCCCTGACAATTGGAATCCTTCCCATAGCTCGAATTTGTCAGATTGTTAGAGTTCACAACACCTATGACAACATGCACTGCGAACTTTACTCTAGGTGATGATTTTGTCTTTTCTCCCAAAATACAAACTGGGTAGGTCTTTTTTTTGTCAGCAAGTAATAAACAACATTTTTTTTCCTCCATGCCAAATTGTAGAGGAACCCATATTGGCATTCAAAATTTATGATCAAAACAATCCTCTATTGTGTGCTAATGCTTAGAAATTGTCATAAATTACTAGTTCATAGTGCCAGGCGCTGCGAACTTTCTTGTAGCAACCTTTTTCACTTTTTCCAAAGTCTTTAACATCCAAAAACTATATCAGGTGTCCAAAAATGTTTCATTCTTCATAATTTTAATAATATTGATTAAAGGAAAGCACCCAAAATGATAACCATGGTTTACAAAACATAGTCATCACCAAAAATGTTGTAAAATGCATGAAATGAGAAATTTGGGTTTTAATGAATGAAATGTTTTCAAAAGGATGAATTTGTCCAAATATTTTATATACCTCAATCTATACACATTGAGGTATGAGACAAGACACTCTTCCAACATGAAGAATAAGCAAAAACAACTAAGAGTTATAATAAAAGAGAGACAAATGTGATCTTTCTACTAAAACATGGTTGTTTATCAGTATAAATATCAGTTAGCATCATTGATGATGTGTGAGAATTAATATTTCTTAAAAATATGGCCCGCCATACATTTAAAATTATATAGGGGTGTATATACACTCTCTCAAAACTGATCTTTTAAATATATAGAGGATGAAGGTTTCAAAAGTGTTGGAACAAAGGGTTCACAACACTAGGTGAAATTCAGTGGGACAGGTGGTTTCTTAGCAGTGGAAAAGATGCACAGGGTCGAGGTAATAGCCTGGACTGATAGATAGGGTTCAAAACACCATGTAGGTGGGTTTGAAAGATGAAAACAACAAAATTAGGACAATTCACAATGTTGATAGATAAACCAACATAAAACCTTCTCTCAACCTTTAAACAACATGTAGACCCTCAAGGAGTTCCTGGTAAGCCTAAGATTTATGCTGATATCCATGAATTTGAAATGATACATTTGCAATTTATCCAAGCTCCAACGCTCTTCTTCATCCATATGGCAACACCAAGCTCAAACAAAGTTTGCACACTTCGAGGAAACTGTTAGTAGTTCTTATGACATAATCCATGAAGAAGTAGTTAGATGTAGGCTCTGAAAACAATAAATACTCTTTGACACGATCCTTTAATTGCAACGATGATAAATGAATGTACGAGGTAATTAGAGTACGTTGTGAACTCTCCTAGTGAGTTGGCAATTGTTAAGAACAAAATATCAATATAGCATAAAAAACCCTCATAATAAGTACTCAACACCTTGAAAAAGAGAGAAATTCAGATAATAATCCTCTTTGAGGGGGCAACCTCCTTATACCCACATAAATGTCCAAATACAAGATGATTCCAAATGAAAATGTCTCCTTGGTATATATAGGAGACTAGGAGGTACAATTACAACTAATGGACCCAAACCGACATAAATAAAGTAACATTGCTAATGTAATATGCCCCAGTTAAGGGGTAATGTGACACTATTTAGGGCTTAACATGCCCCTCCCCTTGAGACAAGTGTTGTCTACAACACTTGAGTAACTCTTGATGATTCTGTATAAAAGACTCGTCTTCCCAAGTGGAATATTCAGCTGGTAGTTGTCTCCATTTAATGAGATACTTTGAAATGGATATATTCCTCAACTGGTGAATTCTTGTGTCAATGATGGCTTCAGGCTCCAATATGACTTTTTCTTCCTCGTCAAGTTCCAGAAATACAGTTTGAATTGGGATCTTGTCACCTATAACCTTCTTTAAGCATGAAACATGGAAAATTGGGTGTACTCGTGAAGATGTAGACAACTCCAAATTGTATGCCATAGTACCAATATTTTGAAACACCTTATAAGGGCCATAGTTCTTTGGTGATAATTTATTAAGCTTCTTTGATTGCTTGAGGGACATCTATTTGTATGGTTGTAGTCTTAAAACACCCAATCCCCTACTTCAAAACTTCTTTCACTACAATGTTGATTTGCTTGTTGTTTCATGCAATTATGTGCCATGGTCAAGTTGTCCTTTAAGATTTGGAGAACTTGTTGTTGATGCTCGATGTGATCTTCCATTGCTTGAACCTTAGATTTTTATTTTAGAGAAGAAGGGATGGAAGGAGGGTGGTATCTATAGAGTTCCATAAATGGTGCTATTTTTGTTGCAGTATGAAAGGAAGTGTTATACCACCATTCTTCCAAGGGTAACCATTTGAACCATTGTGTTTGTT
>JZKD02S1437360.1:0-11043 GCA_000966675.3 Picea glauca | reverse complement strand
ACATGTGTCCTAATAAATTGTCCAGTGGTCTGATGATCGCTTAACATAGTATGTTTTCCCACCTTATTTTTGGATGCATAAACTATCATTTCCTCCATTAATTCTCTTAATGGTTGCTAGTTATTACACAATACATGAATTAAATCCCTTAATGTAGTGAAAATAGAGCCTTAAAACGTCTATTACATGCGCATTAGACACTTCATTGTCATTTTGTTTATGTTGCACATTTCTCTAGTGTTTCTAATAGAAAATTGTTCAATTGGATTTTAGGGGTAAAAATTAAAATATTTTACACTGTTTTATTCCTGGTTAGTTTTCATTGTTAATTCAAAATCAAAGCACTTCAATTTCTTTTTAATAATTACCAACTCTATACTTATTTGTTTTATTTGAATTGTAGGTTCTTTATAAACAAAATGACCAAGAAAGGTAGAAAAAAAGAAACAAAAGGTCGAGGAGGACGAAGAAGATAAGTACCCTAATTATGCCTTCTACTAAGATACTTCTTATTAAATCGGTATCATGAATTGCATGGAATCCATAGCAAAATTTACAACTTCTTTGAAGAAGGAAATTTTGAGGATGAAGATGAAGAAGATGTCGACGATCTCAAAGATATCAAGAAATCCGACCTCCACAAAGTAGTTTCTAGACCAGGCATTTTTTCCTACTATGACATGGTATGGTGGATAATCTGCCACACTAATACTAAAACTGTACAATTGTTAATTATTCTCCTCAAGTTATTAATTGTTAGGCTTGAGGAGATTTTTAACATGTACAAGTTAAAAACAAAGGATGCTGGTCTGGATAAAAAAAAATTAGATGAATTTCAAGCCAAGGAAGTAAGTGGAAAATAAATTCGAATGGCTGACTTAATCAGGGAGTGGTGGTATGATCCTTCTGCATTCAAAGTCAATTTTGATAAACTGTATTCCATTCAACATCTTAAGAATGTTAGAAAAAAGAGGATTGCAGAGAAATAATATAAAACATATGCAGAAATAAAACACAAAATATACACAATACAATAAAGATATAGATATATGTGGTTCAGGCAATATGGGCTACATCCACCAGAGAAATTTCTAGTCCTTCCTTTTATTATTATCCAACAAATGAAGGGATACAACCTGCATCACACCCACTGTAACTTCCTTTTTTTTTCTCACAGTATCCTCACTTAGAATACAATATTCACTCACATCATTCACCGCAATACATTTCCCTCATACATAAAAGAGGGTTTCCTTCTAAGGAAAAAAACCCTAACATAACTTCTATTGTTAGATCTGCAACCTAATGATGAAAAGTTCATATTTACTACGAAATTACAATATTTTACGAGGCAATTTTCCCAAAAAATTCTCTTCAGGGGCGCTACCCATGAACCCCCACCAGGAGGGGATCCATAAGGTGTCACCCCCCTAGATCGGGTGCCTCACACAAATTTTTGAAGACTAAGGTAGCAAAGGAACAAAGACTTAGATTCTCCCCATGCATAGATGCACTGAAGGTAGTAAACTCTAAGGAAAAGGCAACAACTAGTGTTGCCTCCTCAATTCACATTCGGCTTGACAAGTGGAAAGGTTGGGATAACTTCACAGTGATGGCTATGGATGACTTTGAGATGATTCTTAGACAGGAGTTCCTAAGGAGGATGCATTCGATCCTCATTCCATGGATGAACAAGATGGGTATACTTGGTGAACATAAGGTTTGTGGTTGTGTGCACAACCACAAGGAAGTATGGTGGAAAGGTGAAACTTGTGTCTGCATTGAGTATGAAGAGAGCCGTAAGGTTGAATGGTCGCAGATTTATGCAACAATTGTTGTAGAGGTTCAAGAGGATGGAATGGGGACACCTATTCCACAAGAGATCACTGACTTGTTGGGTGATTTTGCAGATAGAATGTCAGAATTACCGAAAGTTCTCCCAACACGACACACTATTGACCATTGTATAGAGCTAGATCTTGGGCTGCAACCACTAACAAGAGCTCCTTACCAATTGTTTGGGCCTGAGATAGAAGAGTTGAAGAGACCGATGACAAATTTGATTGATGTTGGCTTCATTAATCCATCTAGGTCCCCAAATGGCGGCTCGATTGCCTTTCAGAAGAAGAAAGATACTTCATAGTTGAAGATGTTTTTGGAAAAAGTCCAAGCATTGAAAAAAAAACCTGTGAAGAACCGATACTTGTTTCCCTTAGTTGTCGATTCCTTTGACAAGTTTACCAAGTCCAAAGTATTTTCAAAGCTTGACTTGCGACATGGGTATTATTAGGTGCAAATTGAAAAAGGAGACAAAACAAAGATAACCATGGTGATGAGGTATGGGAGATATGAGTTCCTAGTGATGCCATTTGGGTTGTGCAATTCTCCTGCAACCTTCTTCACATTGATGAATGACATGTTGCGACCATTTTTGGACAAGTTCGTTGTGGTGTATTTGGATGAATCATAGTGCACTACAACGAAAGTATGGAGGAGAAAAATAAACATTTGGCTCAGGTTTTTGAGGCACTGCAACATAACCAATTGTTCTTGAAGAAGTCCAAGTGTGTTTTTGTGCAGACTGAGATATCATTCTTGGGGAATTGGATCGACCAAGGATGTATTCACATGGACCCTATGAAGGTCAAGGAAATCAAATATTTGGATGATCTGTAGACAGTTCATGACATGAAATTCTTCCTTTGACTATCCAACTACTATCACAAGTTCATATAGGGCTACTCCAAGGTTGTTGCACCACTGATTAACTTGTTGAAAAAGGAGAAGGAATGGAACTAGATAGAGAGGAGAAAGTCTACGTTTGAAGAACTAAAACTTAGAATTTTCACTGCTCCCATGTTGAAGTTGCCAGACTTTGAGAAATCATTTGAAGTGAAGACAGATGCATCCGACTTTGTCATTGGAGGAGTTTTAATGTAGGAGGGATATCCGGTATCATTTGAGAGCATAAAGCTCTAATATCACGAACGAAGATACCCCATTCATGAGAAGGAGATGATTGCAGTGGTACATTATTTGTAGACTTGGAGACACTACTTGTTGGGAAAGACATTTTTTGTGAAGATAGACAGTTTTGTGACAAGTTACTTCGTGGCGTAGTCGAAGTTGTCACCCAATCATGCAAGGTGGCAGGTCTTCCTCGAAAAATTTGACATCACCATTGAGTATAGGTCAGGAAAGCTGAATGTTGTCGCAGATGCCTTGAGAAGGAAAGAAAAACTCGTTGTCTTAGAGGAGGAAGACAAGTTGCCTACATCAGGGGGATGTCAGATTCATGTCTTGGAAGAGTTGCACGAATAGATCAAGGAAGGGTTAGAGCATAATCACCCAACAAAGAAAATCATGAAGAAGGTGAAGGAAGGTGTTGAACCCATTTTGTGCTTTTCCCCCCTCCCTTAATATATTTTCCCACCTCTTTTAATACCCTTTATTTCCCCCTTCTATTTTTTCCCTTCTCCCATTTTTATTTTTATCCCTTCTTTTTCCCTTTCAATTTTCACATTCACAGACCTTTGGACTCGTGGAATCTCACACTTGGATTATCGTATGTTCACCTATCTATAAGTCCTCGCAATACTTGGAATTATTTTTCGTTTCGGACTTTCATACCTTTGGACTTGCGGACTTACATGATGCACTTACATTCTCTCCATTATTCTCCCGATACTTTTCAATACTTAGCCATTCCATACACTCGTACTTTCAGACTAGTGGACCTTCGGACTTGCTTATCTGCCTTTTCATACTAGTCACCACCCCTGATGCTCCTCCATTACCTGTCCCTTCACATTGTTCGATGCCACATTTATTGTTATCCCTACAGACCCAACTACCAAATCTATTGTTGAAGTGGCCATTAATTAATGATGTTGTTATCGAGGCTACTAATAATTATTTTGAGTTAATGTTTCCGTAAAAGAGATCTAACTCAAGCTCATTTTACCGTGCAAAATAATGGCTCAACATAAAGCTGACGATTTTCATTAGGAAAACCATGAGAAAGAAATCATTCTATGGGGATAAATCAAACCTATTTTATAGGGAGGATCAAAATGATCATTGGTCCCACTCCTACTGGTATTGCTCGAAATTGTTGGATAGAGAAAACAACAAAGTATGGACATCATGAATAGTTCTGACCGGATGTGTTCCAGAAGCCTTTGAGTGAAATGGCGTTGTCACCTGGTGTGTCAATAAGATCATTGAAAAAAAAGAGTTTTTGCATTGCATAATAGTTCTCCTATCTCATTGGCACCTTCAATATTTAGAGAAATGTTGAAATTGCTAGAGTCGAACCTGGTCTATAAAGGATAGGAAGCACGAAACTTCCTAAAAAGCAAGAATAATGGATTCAATCTTCTTCAAGAATATTTGCATGACCTTGCCACAATGCCTGAAGACATATCAAGAATTCAGGCAAGATCTTTAAAGGATCCTTATAAGGAAATTGCCTGGTTATTTACTCGAATTGTTGGCCATGATTCTACATAAACAATTCCTTGACTGACATTGTACATATTACATTTTGTTGTTCATGAAAATGATATCTTCGATTGGGCAAAGATAATTTCAAATGAAATCACTACACAACTCACTAATTTCAAGTCTGATAAAAGGTTTTACATGTCTTCTTATTTGATATTTTCCATTACACATTGTCATACTTTTGAGGGCTTAAACATTGCCAGAAGAACTAAAATAAAGGTGGACCCTGTGACTATGTGGTACCAATATTTATGGAAGCAAAGGGTCGGCCATCATTTTTATGAGGTGTTTTCATATTTTGTATCTAAATTCAAGAAATTGTTATTTGGGGAAGTCACTTTGCGGTTGTCATTGGAAGCCACAACTTTTGTGAAGGGAAGAGGAGTTCTAGAAAAAATGGTAGATTAAAATGTCATCAGGGTTTTTTGCTCTATTGAAAAACCTATCTTCCTTCCCTACTATATATTTGATAAACCGTTTGTCATTGTAATAGCTCGACAATATAAATTCTGGTTCCATGCTTTGTCTGAGAAAAGGAAAAATCAGTTCATATCTCTCCCATGGAAAGTTGGTGAAATTTTTCTTTGGGGAATTTCCAAAATCGATGAATATGTTGCTTATTTCGAGAATTATGACCTAAAATTTGCAGAAGAAATCAAGGGTTTAGACCCGAATCACCTTTTTTATAATCATTTTCTTTCAATTGGGTGCATCCCTGCACTTTTAAAATCATCCATTAGTAAAGAAGAATAAAATAACAATCACCTTCCTAGTGATCAAGAAGCCAACAAAAATTCTAAAGACATAAAAACTGTCATAAGAACAACATAACATCATAAAGAAAGAGGTATACCCTTGAATGAAAAAAGTGTCCAATCACTAGCTATCTCTAGAAGAAGTTTCTTGCCAAAGGAAAATCCGCATCCAGGAACATTCCATGTAAGGAGAATGCAGAGCAATAATTTAGGAGATGATGAAGATAGGAACACTTCTAAAGGGAACTTGGAGAACCAGTTCACAACAGGTCAAAAGAAAAAGAACCAATTCACAACAGGAAGGGGATGAGACACATGCCCAGGAAAATGACTTATTATTGGATAAGATGGACCTAGATGTAGATATTGAAAACATTACTTTCCCAGATGTTGAATTATCATCTCAAGAAAATGTACATCCTGTCTCCGCACTCATGATCCAGGAAGAAACATTTTTTGATGAGGAAACATTTGTTGTACAAAATGCATCTTTTGATAAGGAATCTAAGAAATTAGTTTTCGAAAGAACTACAAAGAGTAAGATTGGGAAGATACGATCTACCATTGTCACATAGGATATGTTGCCTTCAAAATTATCATCCATTCATAGAGTTACATGAGACACACTTGATGTTTCAATCACACACATGGAAGAAGAGAATGCTCAGTTGAAAGAAAGAATTAAAGAATTGGAGGCAACCCTCATGCCTCTACCTATTATGGCTTCTCTTGTTTCCATGCTTCATCCTGGAAAGGGTCTTCAAGAAAACTCAGAATCAAGTTCGAGGGTCAAAGAAATTTCCAGTTTAATCACGACCACCCGACATTTTGTTGAACAAAATATTAAGCAAAGAAGGTCATTAATTATAGAATTGTGGGATATGGCCAAGATTTTTGCTTCTCTTGGTTTAAGAATTCAAAATACCAAAGAATATTTAAACTTATATTTGAAAAACGATGAAGGGTTCTACACTAATGGAGTTGTGATGTCCACAACTAGAGTTTCGACAATGGCAGAGCATTCAAGAAAGAAATAAATTTACCTTCTCCGAGCCACATCAAACAATTGAAATCATGCTGGATGGAATGAATTAATGTATTAAAAGGTATGACATCCCAATTGACTGACTTATCAAGGAGGAAAAATGAAGCATACTTAAGAATTCTTGATTTGGACATTGCTAGAACCACCATTGAAGTCCCAGATCCTAAGTATCTTTCAAACTCTATGCTCATGACTCGACAAGATTTTCAAGAGAAAACTGAAGAATTAAAAAGGACATCAACTGAAAAGTTCGATAGTATGATGGAATTTATACATGATGACATTGACAGCTGGCTTGTAGAATATACAAATAAAAATGAATACATTGAAAATATATTACAAAATTTGTCTGTTTATCTTAGGGAGATTGAAAAGGAGTTGTTTAATATTAAGATAAAACAAGAAGTAATTGTTTCTCCATTAAGGGACTTTACTCAAGAATGGTTGAATACCTCAATCGCCAAGATCTCTGAAATTCCAACAGAGGTAGTTATGACCGGTAATCCAATCACAACTAGCAAAAGTATAAAGGCAACAACAACAAGAAAATGAAATGGGGAGAGATTCCATCATAGTAAGTCCATACTGATCACATTCTTCTTTCTTTATCATTTTTCATCCAATTCTTCTTCTTCTTTAAATATAGAAGTTTAACCGAATCCTGATAATTTTCTCTTTGTCTTCTTTCCAGATTCCGTTGTTCGACATTCATCCACCTTCTTCTTTCTATGTTCTACCTTATTCTATATCTTTTCTTTATGGTCCGTGGGAGCCCCATTCCCAGTCCTTTGGACAAACACCTTTAAATTTCAAAGCACTGTAACAAAATTTATCATTTTTGAGAAATCCCAAGAGAACTAATTCGGGATCAGTTTTGACTGTATTTTATATTTCTGAGTTCTGAATATAAAGTATTTGAAATTGATCCTTCATAATCTTCTTTTGGGTTATACAAGTATTTACTCTATAAAATTTCTCTTATGCGTCAGGACCATCATCTTTTATTTTGATGTGATCATAAATCTTTATTTTCACTCTGATGGATGTGAGGAAATTTTGTTTATTTTCTGCAATGTGTAATGTGTGAGATTCCTGGTCCTTTCTCATGAATTCTCTTTCATTAAATCTTTTATTTTAAAAATTTTAATCTTTCTTTGAGCATAAAAGATTGGGCCATTTTAAGTTCCTATATTATTTCTTGATATTGAAGTTATTAAGAATATCATAAGCCAAAGAGGAGTACCACCTCTATAAAAACGCAGGAGGATTCATATCCTCGTGAGGTTGTCGTTTCGATCCTGACAGATTAAAGCGTCAACAAAAGAAAAAATGATGAATTTTTGGCTACGCGATGAACTATTTTACTTTAGGAAGAAAATATATGTCCCTAAGTCATCCAACCTCAGGAGGGAACTCATGAAGGAATGTCACGACTCACCTTGGGATGGCCACCCAGGACAATGAAGAATGATGACATTGTTGGAGTGAGGATACTTTTGGGAGTAGATGAAGCAGGATGTGGATGAGTATGTTCACACTTTCCTTATATCTCAATAGGATAAGAAGGACACCAGAATGAGAGCAGGACCATTACAACCTTTACGGATTTCGGAGAGACCATGGACGAGTGTCTCAATGGACTTCATCACACAACTTCTGGTGGTATATGGATACAACAATATTTTGGTCGTGGTGGATTGATTCTCCAAGTATGTTGTCTTTGTTGTGACAAAGATGCCTTGCAACACCAAAGAAGTTGCGAAGTTGTTTTTCAAGCACATATAGCAAAGTATTGTGGTCTTCCACTGGACATTGTTTCAGACAGGGATGTAAGGTTCATGAGTAAGTTTTGGACAATGTTGTTCAAGATTGTGGGAACGAATTTGTTGAAGCATTCATCCTACCATCCATAGATAGATGGGCAAACTGAATGAATCAACACACTTTTGGAGGATTAGCTACGGAATTATGTACATGTGGATTAGATGAATTGGTTGGACTTGTTGGATGTCACCCAATTCAACTACAACATGTAGAAGAGTTCAATGATGGACTATATTCCATTCGAGTTGATGAACAAACAACAACCCACAACTCCTCATTTTGTAACACAAGGTTACTATGGGATGAATCCATCAGCTGTGGGTATTGTGAAGAGTTGGAAGGATCGGTTGGAGATAACTCGCACACACTTGACTAACGTAGCATAAAAAATGAAGCAGTAGGTAGATTGTAGAAGATGTGATACAAAATTCCAAGTAGGAGAGTTGGTATTACTCAAGATAAGTTGAGATCAGTTCCCACAACCAAGAGGGATGGTTCCATCTCTCGTGCAGAGGTATGAGGGACCATTCAAAGTTCTTGAGAAGATTGACAACGTCACCTACAGATTGGAGTTTTCATTCCAAATGCAACACATTTATCTTGTCTTCCACATTATCTAGTTGAAGTCATGCTAGAAGGACCTAGATGACCCAAGTTGAGTTGAGCCATCCAAAGTATCGGTCATAGTTGCAGATAAGCTAGAGTTGGAGGTAGAGAAGATTTTGGCACATCACATATTGCAGTGGGGTTGAGGTCAAGTGCATGAATACTTCGTCCATTGGAAGGACAATCCCAATAAAGAGAACATTTGGTAGAGGTACGAGTCCTTATGGAAATATGAGGACATGATTCAGGAGTTTGACAGAGTTCACCATGGATCACAAGTGTTATGGAAGTTTCTGGGACCACAACAAGTTTAGTGGGGGAGGATGTAAGGCCTCCCGGGACACCCAATGAGTGTGCGCGCTCCTTGGGAAGATTCAAAAATTGAAGAACACTTGGGAAGGGCAGGGAAACTTGGGAGAACACCCAAGGAGTGAAACTGTCTTCCCTTAGCAGCATGGGCACACCAGAGAGGTTGAATGACTCCATCGGTACACCCACAGAGAGACGCGACGATTGGAACAAGGAAGAGCACGAGACAAGGGGTGTGCACGTAAGGGAACAATGCAACCCATTATAGTTTAAGAAAAAAAACTTTATTTTCCAACATATATACCATGGATTATGTTCGGTGTTCCCTTCCCCCGCTTCGGGGGTATACTAGTTATGAATACATATATGTCTCCTACGGATAACAGAACAAGGGAATTAGCTATAAAGCAGCTAGTCCTTGCCTCGTTGAACAAATTAGGTAAGCAATGTTCTTTGTGGTCGTGTTCTTGGATTCCGTGTATATGTCATATAATAAAGCAATAGCAATAGAGACCAAACATCGCATTCACTTAGGTTGTTGTCAGACAGATACATAGAAAACACATTGCCTTAATTTCTCTATTGTTTTTTTCAATATTTTTTAATATTTATCTCAAAGTTAATTATATATGTAAGTTTTATACACGTCATAATCTCAAAACCTTCAACAAATTTTCTACCTTAAAAAATTGAAAATATATTGAACAAACAAATTTCATATTAGAAACTTTGAAACTTTGGCGAGATTTCCCATCCGCCCCTATCCATCGCCACTGCAGCCGCCATCCCCTCCACCGCCAGCCCCTAATATATTATTGTTTTCTGAATTGGTTTTTTAATTGTTTTTTGAATTGGTTTTTTATAACTCTTAGAAAGTTAAATAGGTATCTTTTTTTCGCTTAAAACTTAGTCAAAATAATTAAAATAAATAAAATAAAAATAACAAGAATAAAGAATATTTTTTAAATAAATCTATTTGTTCATTCAACACAACAATTTAAATGATATATAACAACAAAAATCATAAAAATAAAATAAAAACGTTTAAAGTTATTTCTGGAAGTGTTTAAAAAAATCTCTAGACTCAACTCTGTCCATTCTATATTCTATATCAAATATTTGATTCGTGTATTGCTTCATGAGAAATTGTCAGTTTTCATTATCTGGGATTGCTACGAATTTTATTCCTCGAACCTTTTCGGGAAAAATCAAACTACCTAAAACAAAAATAGCATGTTTTTAACCTGATCAAATATTATAATGTTGTCATTTACATTAGTAATGTATCAAAGTTAGGTTTTTTCGGCCATCTAAAACGTACATGGGGTGGTTTCACAGAAAATAAAACTAAGAAAGAAAACCAGAAAAGAAAGGAACGACATCATGCCTAAACTAAACTCTCATTCTAGGCGCTCCAATCCAAGGATTAACAAGCAAAATAACTTGAAAAAAAAAGTGAATAAATCAGGTTCAAATGGTCTCAAAGAAGATGGCCTTCTACATGAATCACAAAAGCACCAATATAATCAACTAAAAGAACACTCTAAGAAAAAGATGATACTATCACACAAAGGTCAATGACATTCCTCAAATATGGTCTTCAACATAATAAATTGAAATTGATGTTCAAAATTATGATTGAATTGATATTTATAAACAACCTTCCCTCTTAACAATTTCAACAAATTTCTTACTAAAACCACATTGTGGCTCTTGAGGAGTATCCTTCATGAACATGAAAAAGGGATGGAGTTAATAATTCTCTCATGTAGAGATTTTTAAATCTTTTTAAGATTCACTTATAACCCTTGAATCCACAATTATAGCTTCAAAATTTATGAGAATGTCTGTCTTATAAGAGTTATCATAGTTCTATAAAAAATTTCACACCACGAGATTAGAATCATTCCAATAACTATAAATACAATGTATTACTACAAAACTTGTCCACAAACTAGGTAACCAAAATTGTTGAAACAAATATATTTAAAAATCCAT
>JZKD02S1437349.1:0-11043 GCA_000966675.3 Picea glauca | reverse complement strand
TGAACATCTCATCATAAGGAGAATTCTCATGGATGTATCGCTTCATGTTAAATTGGGCCAAATGATTTTCCACTATCTTATGTGGATCATGCTTCTTGAATTCGATGTCAACTAATTTGACATCTTCGAGGGTTGCAGCCTCGACTTTAGAATGACCAAAATCTAATAATGTGAACATACCAACTTGAACGAGAAAACTTGGCCAAACCTTTTTCTGAGTTGCTTTCAACTCCTTGTTGATACCTCCTGCTACTATATGATATGCCAATTCTTTGCACACCATCCTGTCAGGTAAAAACTGTGGAAGGGCATGAGGAGGAATGGAAAAACCAAATACTCTGATATAGGAGAAATTCTCCTCAATGAACCAGTGTGCCTGAGTTCCCCATAGTATTTTTTGAAATCCTACGCGGCGAGTGACCATAGATAACTATGTGAACCGGTACCACCATGTTGTGACAGATTTCATAAAAGAAATCTTTGGCATTTTCTTCCCATAATTTGGAGTGGTAAAAATGTATTGGCTCAGAACTGGTTGGGGTCCAACTCCAATTCATCAAGGGAAAAGGGGTCATGAAACAAACGACATCCATAATATAATCTTACATGTAAAAAGGAGTAGGTTGCCCTTTTGATTTTGATGATTTATACTCAGCAATTTCCTTGGCCAAATTATCAGATAGCATTTTATCCCAATTGAAGGTATAACCCTCAGCTACTTCATTCATGATGGCTACCCACTCAACTGAGAAATTTGTAGGGTTCTCCTTCCCAAACAGATGATAGAGCATCATGGCTATATATAATATATGAGCATCTAAGGATGTCGTGTCATATATACCATGAGCGTCGACTCTAAAATTTTTCGGATGTCCCCACCAGGTCTTGATTATATCATGACCATTTCTACCATATTGAGTGCATTCTCTTCTCTCAAAATCTAGAAGAAATGTTGCCTTGTAAGTATATTTAGGTGTAGGGGAAATCTTGTACATTACTTGTATATTCTCTAGTCGGAAAGAGCCGATGACGGTCTGTTGGTGGCTGATGATGCTCCTGGTTTGGATGTCGACATGTTCCAAAGCCCAATTTATCATATCATTGTAGGGTATAATTTTGGGTCGTGCGACAATCTTATGCAGTTCCGACTGTGCTATCGTTATAAGCTTGGCTAAAAAGGACTCATCGTCTTCCTCGGCAGATTCATTTGGACAGTTGATAATCTCATGCTCTAAGATATCAAAAACCTGCTTCCAAGTTTTAATGGCATCCGTAACTCATGGAGTTGTGTCTGATAGAACATTTGTATTTGGATTTGAATCATCACCCAATGCATCAAGATTTTTAGCAGCTTTTTATGCTGCCATAATCCTTAAGGAAATGGAATTAGCCTACCTGTAACAAGAGAAGTCTATAAGCTCTATACTAAATAAAAAATTGCTAATTGCAAATGGCATAAACGATTTTGAAATTCGAAGTGCTTTATTCCAAAAGTCTATCGATCTTCGTATAGCTCTACTAACGAAGAATTTATTAAAAACTTAATGGAATTTATTACCTGGTGATTCACAATATTTATTTGAAATCATTAACCTTAATCAATCATAAATGTCATTAATACTTTGTTGGTTATGCGTTCGGAAGTTTTGGATGTGACAGGATGGAAATCTCCCGAAATTCGAATTCGCAGAGGATTTAATCTCTAAGTAATCACTTTTATGTTTTAATTAATCATGTTTTAAAACGTCGTATTAACTTTAAGTATTTTGGAAGTTCAGAATTCAGAAGTTTTGAATATAGCACATGAGAAATCTTCCGGAGCCCAAAACTGCGAAGTGATTAATTAATACTTAATCATGATTAATTAAAGTCGTTAACTATTTTATTAACTCTTTGAAACACTTTTCACTTTTTGTAATTAATTTACTTCGATGCTTTGATACTTTGAAGGTTTGTGAACTTGATCTTTGTTAGAACTCCCAAAAGGTGATCTCCTGGAGTGACGTGGCATAGATGACGTCATTCTTGATGATGTGTCGAGAAAAGAGGGATGCCACGTGTCAATTGAAAACAAGCGAATCATCCAATGTAAAAGTAAAAAATAAGTGCCATGTGTCAACTTAAGAAAAGATTGTATAAGACATGTGTCCCATGACGTGTATGTAAGTCCTTCAAGAATTATCACGAGTGGCTATCTTCAGGACTTCAGAGTTTCATGATTTTTGTTGTTTAGGTTTGTTGTAATACCCGAAGCGCAAAGCTCCGAAGTGACCGTTAAATATTTTCTTTTAAAACTTAGGCGGCTTCAAAACTTTGGAGATCATTAGGACCGTTTGATCAAATTAGAATAACTCATTGACGATAGATATTGTAAGCGCCTTATTGATAAATAACAACAAATGGATTTATTTTAATTTTAAAATGTCACTTTCTAAGTTTTTTGCTTTTTGGGTAAATTTTTTGTTTCTAAGAGGCAAAATAGATAAAGCTCAAAAGCTCAAAATTATATTTGTTCTAACATAGGCTCCATCTAGGGATTGTGGCTCCCTGTGAGGCGTGAAAGAACAACAGACCAAGTTCCTTTATTGGGTAAAGGGAGTCATTATTGATTTTTGAAAAACATCTTCTAGTTTTATTTAAGAATTAATCATACATAGAAAAAAGAACTTAACCAAATCTCAAAAACCTTCAAAACATACTTAATGATTGATCTCAAGTTAAGCTATTTAAAATTTCCTTTTCCTAAAACTGATTTCAGAATTGTTTAAGATAATAAAAATAACTTTAACTAAAATATCAGTCTTCGATCGACTTTGTTCGCTTCAAGGTTAAGCAAATGTAACAATTTATTTAGGGAATCCCTAGTAGGTTCAGGATGTAAATATCACCGGAAAGAGGACTAGATAATAGAGTATGATATATAGATATGTATGGAAGCCTTATAGTTATCATAAATATTTCTTCATTGCCAGCGAGTATGTTCAGTACCCAAATGAAGTTATCTATTTCTCCCATTGAATTTCCTTTCACCACTTCAATTAACACTTTTGCATTCCACTGAGATGAGGGCAATCAATATATGAATTTCCTTTCATCATCTCTTTTGGACAAGATGGGGGCAATCAAATTATGAATTTCCTTTCACCATATGTCTTATATTTTAATATTTTGAAGTGGGTGCAATCAATCTGTATGTAACATACAAGGGATGATATCTATTTAAATTTTTTGAAAAGAAGGTTTGTCAACAATTTTAAGAATACTCTGAAACTAACTTTCTTCCAATTATCAATACACCTTCGCCTATAGGAAATTTTTTATGGGAATTTTAATCTTTTTAGGGATCAACCTTGAGCGAATTAGTCAGCTTAAAGTCCGGTAGCAGAGCTAAAATTATCAGGAGTAGCCTAGACATACTTCTTCAAATAAAATCCAAGGAACATAAAGATTTTTGCCCAATCTTGTTTTGAAAATATGTTTTTAAGTTTTCAGAGTCAATGTAAGTTTCTTTCTTTCTATGAAGACTAAAAGAAGATAAGAAAGGAGAAATAAAATCTGGAGTGGAAAAGAAATTTAGGGATAGGTGAAAATTGACCCAATCATAGATTTGAAAGATCTAAATTAAAAAAAAAAACAAAAAAAAAAAAAAAAACTAATCCTACACAAGTTTTTGTATTTAGTTCAGACTTCCTTCGAGCTTATTTATTGTTATTTTATTTTCATTTCATAGATGGCTTCAGATTTTATCCGCATGACACTTCAAATTATAATTTTATACATATCTGATTTTTTTTTTGGTCACGTGATAATATTATCATGAGAAAACTTCCTTCACATTCATTTCGAAAATAATTTTTTAAATTTTATTTGAACTATAAGAAGAGTAGGGACTCATACCTTATTTTCCTTTTGAAATTTCAACAAGGCAGACTATTTATTTATCACCTATTTTTAGAGAAATCAAATGTTTGAAAGACGAATGTCGAGTTTTTATTCAGCCCCATCTATTGTTCAAAAATATCTATTCTACAAAAGGAGTGAAATATAAAATATCAGATAATCCTATAAAATAGAGATGATATGTGATAAAGATGTTTTTATTTTTCGTTTTAATGATGTCAAGAAATCGTAAATTTATTAAAAATATTTACAACAAATGATCAAATGACTCAGATAAAAAGAAAAGAAAAATTGAAAATTGAAATTGCCAAAGCCAATCCAATCCGATATATACAATGGAAATCCAAAATTTAATTACTGCATGAAATGTTTTAAATAACGCCCATTGATAGGAGCGTCAAGAATTTCTCCATGAAGATTTTCCAGTGAGAATGTGTTTTTTCCCTCAGCAACTGCAATTTTGAATGGTCCAAACCAGAGATGATCGAATTTTTGATGTTTCCCTGCATCTTCCTTTCTAGCTTCCCATTTTAAAACTAAATTGCCAGGAAGAAACTCCATGTCTTTGGATTTTTTTATCAAAAAGGGATTTCATATTATCTTGGTACTTTTGAAGCTTATCATCCACTTCTACTCTGTTCTCTTGAACTTTGATGAGTTGATTCATTCTTCTCGTAACATCATTTGGCTCTTCATTTGCATCCTACTAGAGTTTCATCACAGGAAGAGAAAGATTAATAGGAAGGATAACATTAGTGCCATAAACTAATTGGAAAGGTGACATACCTATAGATTTCTTGGTGCCAATTTGATTTGCCCATAAGGTGTATTTTAAGTGAATATGCCAAGCTTTTTTATTTTATGTCAAAACTTTCTTGATTATAGTCATCAAACTCTTGTTAGATGATTATTCGAACCCATTTCCCTGAGGACAATAAGTTGTAGAATGACCTAAAATAATATTGTATTTCTGACAAAAATTAATCATTGCCATAGATTTAAAAGTCTGAGCATTATCAGTAACTATTTTTCTAGGACAACCAAATCTTGCTAGGATGTTTTCTTCCAAAAATTTTATTACTACCGAATCTGTAGCATTTCGAGTTGGAATGGCTTCAACCCATTTCGTAAAATAATTGGTAGCGATTATAATCCATCTATGTTGAGCGCTTGATTGCAGATGAATTTCTCCAATGAAGTATATGCCCCATTGTTGGAAAGGTGCTTCAACTTTTACCGAAATTAAAGGTAAGGCAGGAAGATTTTTCTTACCAACAAACATTTGGCATGAATTGCAAGCTCTGACCCTTGCATTCACATCAGTAAATAATTTTGGCCAATAATATCCTACCCTTAAACTTTTGTAGGTTATTTCCCTCCAGGCATGATGTCCTCCACATACTCCTTCATGAAATTCGTCAATGACACCTTTTGTTTTAGATTCTATCAGGAAACATAACAAGAAACCCAAAGGGTCTTTCTAGTATAACGTGCCATCAATAATGCAATACTTAATTGCATGTAACTTTAAAGTTCTTTCTTTTGAAGGAGTCATGTCACTTGGACATTGAAGAGTAAGGAGATATGTAACAATATCATTGTACCAAGATGAGGAGGGAAAATTTTCTTCAATCTGAATAATGGGTGCTTGATCATCAATTTCCTCCATATCTAGGAGAGAATCATGTGATTCAAAGTTATTTATTCCAAGTGCTTTGAATTTTAATTCAGCTAACAGCCTTGCCAGACCTTGGCCTTTGACTAGTTTGGTTGGTTTCACTTATAAATCAAACTCTTGAATTTTAGCCAACCATCTACCTCTTCTTCCATCACTGTCTGGCTGAACCAAGATATCTTTAATCAAATTCGTTGGTACATAAGCAATTATTTTGGAGTGCAAGACATATGTTCGGAAGGCCTTGAGAGCCTTCACCATCGGGTAAGCTTGTTTTTTGAGAATGTCATATCTTAGCTCTGCATCTCTGAGGATTTTGCTGAAAAAAACTATTGGTTGTTCGAAACCTTCTTCGTTCTTTTGAAGGAGTATTGTTGCAACAGAATGTTCAAAAGCAAAGGAGAAGATTAAAAATTATTTTGTATAGTCGGGACTTACCAATACTGGTGCTTCTCTTATAGCTTTCTTAACATGCTCGAAATATGCTTTGGTTTCTGTAGTACATTTTACTTTGTTATCCTTTTTTAGCATATTTGTAATCAATTTGATTATTTCAACAAAGTTAGGAATAAATCTCCTCAAAAAATTGATCTTTCCCAAAAAATATTGAATCTCTTTTCTATTTCTAGGAATATTAATTAGGTCAATAGCCTCAACTCATTTAGGATCAACCTTAATTCCATCTTTTCAAACTATATGACCTAAAATTTTACATTCTTGCATGGAAAAGTGTGATTTTAGGATTAAGAGACGGACCAAATTTTCTACATTTTTCAAAAGTTTGTCTGAGGTGCACTAAACGTTCTGCATCAAAATTGGAAAAAAATTTCAGGTTGTCTAGATAAATAACAACAAACTTGTCTCTCTCACCGATGAATGCGATATCCATTGCTCTCTAGAAAGTTGCCCCTGCATTCATTAAACCAAAAGGCATTTTATCATACATAAATGTTCCCCATGGAGTAGTGAATGCAGTCTTTTCTCTATCATCTTCATGAACAACAATCTGATTATATCTTGAGAAACCATCAATCATAGAGATTTTGTTAGCCCCTACTACCTTCTCTAAAACATGGTCCATTTTTGGGAGTGGGTAGTTATCTTTAAGAGAAGACCGATTTAAGTTCCTAAAATCAACGCAGAGCCTTATTTTGTCGTTCTTCTTTCTAACAAGGACAAAATTGGCCACCCATTCAGAGTATCTGAGGGGGACGATGATTTTTGCATCAAGGAGTTTTTTAACCTCCTTTTCTATTACTTGTAGAAGAATTGGGTTTATTTGTCTAAGCTTCTGCTTGAAAGGCTTAATACCATGTTTTAAGGGAATCTTGTGTTCAATAACGGAAGTATCATAAGTTTTTAATTCATCATAAGACCATGCAAAAACATCTTTATATTGTTTAAGTAACTCAGCGTATTTACTCTTTGTTTGTGCCGGGAGATATTTTGATATTTTGACCATTTTGGGATTTTCATTAGTTCTTACATTACAATCTTCAACTTCTTCGGGTTGAGGTCACAAAGTAGACTTTAATGGTATGTCATCTTGGTCAAACAACCTTTCTAAAGGGATCAAACCTCTGGAAATTTGATTGTTTTTAAGTAAGAGCATGCGGTGATTTGCAATTTTATCTTGGAACTTCTCTGGGTTCTCTCCTTCCTGCATAATCCAAGCAGGATCATTCTGATTTTCTTGATCTATGTGGGTCTCAGAAAACTCATCTACCATTTTCAGGAACTGTTTGATTTTTTTATCATCTTCAAACACTTGCCAGTGTTGAACATTGTTTGGAATCGAAGTTCTATGTCTCATTTCAATATGATATTTCAGGTTCAAAACAATAGGTGGTATGAAAGTCGCAGTAGCTTTGGCTAAAGAATCAGCTTGTTAATTTTGCATTCTTGGAATAGACTGAATATTAAAAGACGAGAATAAATTCTCTATTAGATCCCAAGCACAATTTATATACAATCTCAATCTCAGATGCTTAGCTTGGTATTGTTGTTTTATTCATTTTATAATGAGCTCAACATCACCATAAACTAAATGTTCGATTTTTAATTTTCTTGCAGCTTCTAATCCTAGAACTAAAGCTTCATATTCACATACATTATTGGTATAATTGACCTCCCATTGTAATATATAGGAGAAAGGAATAACATACTCATCACCCGGTGCCACAAATAAAACTCCAACTCCTGCTCCTTCACAAGATGAAGCACCATCAGAGAACATTTTCCACATCCCTTCTCTAACATTTATATTTTTCCTCGAAAATTCTATTTTTTGGTTTTCTCCTTCTACACATTCTTCAAAATCATCATCTATAGATAATATACAATTACCCAAATCTTGATCAAAAACATAAACTGGCTAGTTATTGGGGTGTTGAGGGTCACTTACAGTATACGCTAGTCTAGTTTCTCTGTACAGTCAAGTTAATTGTCCACCAAAAAAAGGAATTGTAACATAGGTCATGTCTAGCTGAACCGATCCTCCTAGCTTGGCACCCCAAGATCTGGATAGAAGCATGTCATACTTGGAAAGAACATCAACAACAACCACATCCATAAGAATACTTTTCATAGGAACCAGAGCTAGATTTACAACTAAATCTTTAATCATACCTAGACACTTAACCTTTATAGAATCAAACGAGTATAGATCTTGATAAGGTCTGGTAATTTCAAGGCCCAAATTTTCCATGATAATCTTAGGCATTAAATTATGTGAAGCTCATGAGTATAACATGCAATTATGAAGTAAATGATCGTGCACAGTCAATATAATATAGAAAGGAGCAACAAAATCCTTACTATTTTCAATGTGTGGCCCAAACATGATTGTAGGTTTATCATCCTACAAATTGATAACATCATCTTGAGATTCAGCATTAGAAAAATTGATTGCTTCAAAGATTTGTTTTTTATAGATCCAGTTTCTAGCAAGTTCAACCAGAGGCATTGGAATTTTAATTTTGTTAAGTTCATTCTCTAAATTGAAAGTCCCAATTGGTTTATTAATTTCCCTAGTCTGAACTTCAACTTCCATATTTTTTGACTTCTTAGTTTGTACTACTTTAGTTTCAACTTGCTTTGCTTGAGCAACTTGCATTTCATGTGATGGTTTTGCGACTATCACTTCATTAGCTTTATTTCGTGATAAAATATTTTTTGGTGGAATATTTGTAGAAGTTTTTTCTCTTGGCCTCAAATCATATTTCTGTTGAAGCTCGTCCATTATTGAATCAATGAGACTTTTGTATGTAGTGTCTCCCAAATTGTTGATATTTCCATCATCATTAAACAGAGATTCTAGATCCAAGGATTTCTCATAATCCTGTTTGGTTAAGTGAGGCTCAAGATCGTCATCATTGAGGTTATTTTACTCTTCACCTAATTCATCATAATCTTTCTCCTCGTCTCTCTGTATGAAATTATCAGTTTCAAAGGAGCCTGAATTTTTTGATCCTCAGTTTTTTTTTTTGCCTTTGTTGTATCTGAGGATCAGGATTTCTCCTGAATTGATTTCTGACGTATGGGCCAGGTTTGTTTTTTCTATTTCCATCCTGGAAATTTTGTTCGATAAATCTTTAATAATTTTCACCATCTCATCCATTTTTTCCTCTACAAACTTTCCAAATCTAGAGGGCCCTGCATGTTCTTTAAAACACATGGGTTCTCTTGTTCGCATCTCAACTTTAGTTTTCAACTTTCCAGATGCCATCATATTTGACTCAATCTCTATAGCATCATATTGCATTCCTGCTAAAGTAATGGATCTTCTTTCTCTCAAAAGTAGAGCGAAATCAGAATCAAAAGCCCCTGCAAAAGTGACTTTTGTAGCTAGTTGAGAAGGTTTAACTTCGGCTGGGATTTTGTGATAAAGATTATTAAATATTTGGATAAATTCTAGGACCGATTCAGAAGTTTTTTTTCTCAAGGCTCTGAATTCGGTTAAGTAATAAAGATGATCTTTTTTCTCACCCCATTGCCTTATGGAGGAAGTTTCCAAATCATTATATGACGGTATAGAACCTACTGGAAGTCCTCTGAACCAAGATCTTACATGTCCTTCGAAATTTTGTACCAATAGTCTCGTGTAAACATCCTCGTGCTTAATACCAATAATATCAACAAATTGATCAAAAAATACTATATGTTCTATTGTTGTTAAATCCCCTTCTCCCGTGAATTTAGGGAGGCTCTTCATGTAATTTTCAGGTAAATCATGTATGACAGTAGGAATAACTATGGGAGCATATCTAGCAGCGACCTTGGCAAAGATCCTAGGGGGTTGAGCTTTTCCACCAACCCCTGCACCTCCGACACCTCCAACACCTCCAGCGTCGACCATTATTGAAATTCTAGGAGAGGGAATCTAAGGACTAAAAAAGAGATTATTAAAAACTTCAAAAGACTGATCTACTGATCTTTTGACTACTTCGGGATCGTGTGAATGAAATTCAGGAAAATGATCATGAGAAGATGGAAGATCTAGATGAGGGGGAAAAGGAAAACTTGAGCTTGGTTCCTCAGGTCTACCTAATGTATAGATAGGAGAAGTAATAGGGGATGAATCTGAGTATGGAAAATAATCTTCAAGGTTTCTGAAAACAAAAACTTTTACTTCGGGAAGAGAAAGAATCAACTGAGTACTAATGATAGCAGGGATTGAAATGGATTCTTTGTTTTCACTGGTAAAAGTATCTATTAATGAAACATGGATGGTATGGTCAATCTCAAATTTTATTTCAAGAATAATTACCTCTGGAGTTTCAAGTTTAACTTCAGGTTTACTTGTTGATGCTTCTGCAGAATGAACTCGTTTAAAATTGTCTTTAAGATTTAGTTCTTCAGCGGGAATCTTAACATTAACTTGTGTAATTATAGGTTGATGGACTTTGCCTGCTGATGTAGAAGCTTGTTTGAGATATCCCTTTTGTTTCAACAATTTTTCAGGATCCGAAACTCGCATATTCTGCTTTTCGTTTGGGTTTTTCCTAGTATTCTTTCAATCTAATGCCAGTTTTGTCTATAATAGAGTCGTCAGGTGAAAGATAAAGTAAGCCTTATCCATGTATTCAATATTTGTTCACCATTAAAGACCAAAATTTAACTTTGTCATTCTCCCAGGGAAAAATGATTTCGTTTCTCCGTCTCCGGCAACAGCGCCAAAAAGATGTTGTTCCTGAGATTGATTCTAAGGCTCAAAGAATAATGTCAGGCATCAAAGGTTTTAAATGAAGTGTTTTTGTGAGTGCTTTTTTCTACCTTCGGTTTTATGAGAAATAATCTTTAAATGAAATTAATGATAAGATAGTACAGAGGTTGTATCTCGTTATCCGAGTCGCAATTATAATGTCAAATAATGTAGAAAGATTTACAAAACTGTTAAAACAAAGTCAGGTATCAATTATAGATAAGTCTCACCTTGTTTGCAGTAGAGGAAAAGTAGAAGATGCACC
>JZKD02S1437338.1:0-11043 GCA_000966675.3 Picea glauca | reverse complement strand
AGCTGCTATGATTGTCCATGAGTTACTGGAGTGTTACAATGTTGCGAAGGAAGAACCTAATGAAAATGATCTCAGGAATGTGCATGTACTTGAAACATAAGGAGAAAGGGAAGTAAAAGGGCCAGAGCTTGATTCCATTGTGTACACACAACCAACCAATACGTGGAAAGTAAACATTCAGATGACAAAAAATCCAAAGTTTGTGTAGATAAGGGATTACTGGAGTGATGAAACAGTGGAGAAGATTGCAGATTTACTACGCGAGTATCAAGACCTATTCCCATATACATTCTCAAAGATGAAGGGGATAGTTGGTAACTTAGGCGAGATGAATATTCCTTTGAAACCAAGTGTTAAGCCAGTATGACAGAGACCTTATAGGTTAAATATGAAATACAAAGAGAAGGTGAAAGCATAAATAGACAGGATGTTGGACGCAGGCATCATTAAACCTGTAGAGGAATCAAAGTGGATCAGTACAATGGTAATGCAATACAAGAAAACATGAGGAATCAAGATTTGTGTGGATTTGAGGAAGTTGAATGATGCATGTTTACATGATCTGTTTCACACACCATTCACAAATGAGGTACTGGAGAATATAGGAGGGAAAGAGACTTATTCTTTCACAGATGGATTCCCAGGGTACCATCAGAAAAAAAATTGCGCAAAAAGATAGGTACAAGGCTACTTTTGCGATAGAGTGGGGAAGTTATCAGTATATAGTAATGCCCTTTGGACTGAAGAATGCCCCTGCAGTGTTTTCAAGGGTTGTGGTTCCAACGTTTAAGGAATTTATTCATAAGTTCATTGAGGTATACTTATATGATTGGACTGTGTTCAATCTAGTAAAGGATCACATAGAAGTACTCAGGCTAATGTTGGATAGGTGTAGACAGTGTCAGATTTCGCTAAATTTAAACAAGTGTATTTTTTGCACACTGTTTGGCATTTTTTTGGGCCACATGGTTTGAAAACATGGCTTATTAGTGGATCAGGCCAAGATCGTAGTAATTTTGGATTTAAAACCACCAACATCAGTCAGATAACTGAGGAAAAATCTAGGTCACACATGATATTACATGAAGATTATCAAAGGCTATGCACAGATCACAACACCTATGGAAAAATTACTGAAGAAGGAAGCAAAGTTCTAATGGAACGAGGATTGTCAGAAGGGTTTGGACATCTTAAATAAAAAAATAGTGACCACACCGATTTTGATCTTTCCAAATTGGAACAAGGAGTTCCATGTTCATGCAGATGTGTTGTCCATAGATTTGGGCGTAGTACTATATCAACCAGGGGAAGGGGACATAGATCATCCAATTTCATTTGCAATTAGGAAGATGTCTATAGTGGAGAAGAATTGCACCACTATAGAACAAGAAATATTGGCAATGGTATATGCGCTACAAAAATTTAGACATTGCTTGTTGGGTTCACATTTTAAGATGTACACAAACCATTTTTCACTAAAATACTTAATGAACAAGCCAATGTTGGGGGGGAGAATATGTAGATGGTTATCGTTGTTTCATGAATATGATTTTGAGGTTGTTATGAAATAAGGTAAGTTGAATGAAGGACCTGATCACTTATCACGAATACTATCAGGAGAAGATGCAGGAAATTTAGATGATAGCTTACTAGATTCACAACTCTTTGTAGTTAAAGTGGTGGATAAATACTTCACGAACATCGTGCAGTTTCTAAGTACAGGAATGGCCTTGACAGACATGATAGTTATGCAGAAAAAACAATTAGTAGTTAAAGCAATAGACTATCAGTTGATTGCATGGAACTTATACAAGTTAGGTGAAGATGGAATATTGAGACAATGTGTGTTGAAACATGAAAGACCGGTGATACTTGTAGAAGCACATGAAGGGATTGCAGGAGGACATTATGCAGGAAAAGAAACTGCAAAAAATATTTTTTGAACAGGGATATGGTGGCCCACACTTCATAAAGATGTTAAAGAATACTGTCAGGCATGTGATGTATGTCAAAGGGTGGGAAAGACATCTAGGAGGGATGAAATGTCTTTGCACCCACATGTTACGTTACAAGAATTTTATAAATGGGCAATAGAATTTGTAGGGCCAATCAACCCATCAACGAGAAGATTAGGGGCAAGGTACATAATTATTGCGACGAAGTATTTGAAGAGATGGGAATAAGCAGCAGTAGTCGCAGACTGCACCGTGGAGACTGCTGCAAAATTTCTATTTGATAATGTAGTTACACGATTCAGATGTTCACCCATATTACTCAATGATCAAGGAACACACTTCCTGAATAAAACAATTACAACATTGACTGAGGAATTTCAAATTCATCATCATAAGAGTACCCCATATCGTCCTCAAGCCAATGGAACAATATAAGCTTTCAATAAAATCTTGGAGAATTCCTTGACAAAGATATGCAATGTAGGGAGAGATGATTGGGACTTCAGAGTTCCTACACTTTTATGAGCCTACCCGACTACACACAAAAAGTTGACAGGGAAGACACATTTTAGGTTGGTCTATGGGAAAGAAGCAGTGATGCAAATTGAGTTTATTCTACCTAGCCTGCGCGTTGCAACAATTACTGATCTTTCGGACTTGGGTGCAGTGGAGGAGAGATTGTCTCGGTTGGTACAACTTGAGGAAGATCGATTTGTCACAAGCTTCCATCAACAAGTTCAGAAGGAAAGAGAGAAGGCATGGCATGATAGACACATTAAAAAAAAAAATTTCCAAGTGAGGGACTTAGTATTACTCTATCACAACAAGTTAATGCAACATCCTGGAAAGTTCAAAATGCATTGGTTAGGCCCATATGTGATTAAGCAGGTGACAAAGGCATGTGTTGCACAATTGGAAACCTTGGATGGAGAAGTCCTTGGAGGAATGGTGAATGGGAGTTGGTTGAAGCTCTATAGAGACGACCGACCGTCTGTGCAGTAAGCTGAACTGCGCACAAAATACATGTATCATAGTAACTGTACAATAGTAGGGAGGTAAAACACAAAAAAACAAATAAAAATAGAAAAATGAAGAAAAACAAATAAAAATAGAAAAATGAAGAAAAACAAATAAAAAGTAGAAAAAGGAAGAGAACAAAATAAACACAAATGGAAACAGGAAGAAGTATTGCGTAGAAAGCGGACGTATCACACAAATAAAGGGAACAACATAAATACATTTAAGTGCGCGCAAAATTCTAGCATGGAAAAAGTCCATTAAGGGCATTAAAACACAGAAATGACAATTAAAAATCTATAAAGAGAAAAATGTACTAAATATACAAAGTCATAAATAGAAGGCGTTTCCAAAGATCAGGACTTACTAGAAAATCTAAGGAAAAAACTAACGGGGGATTGGCATTAATGCCATAGTAAGGAACATATTAATGGTTTATTCTGACCAGATTCAACACTTCTGGTGGGCGCAAAAGTAGTTATACAATTGTCAAAGGGTGATAAAAACAATCAAAAGCCATGAAGGAGAAGTTTCATTCCTTCAGAGGAAAGAGGGGGTTATATGTCACGAACAAAAGCGACGATGTTGTGTGCTTTGCAAGGTAGGTGTTGGCCTATAAATTGTTGAGGAAATGTCGAAAAGATGAAGTGTCGGCTACAGTAATTGCAATTGCAGAAAAATGCGCAAAGGGGGTCCAAATGAATTGGGTCACATTTTTGGTGAATCGGTTTTTAACAGACTATGTAGATGCCCAGGAGAAAGGCACAAAGTTTCATTATTCCTAGATTCTTATTTTGATTGCACTAGCAAGATGGAAGGAATCTGGTTATTACCAATAGATGAGAACATCCAATAAAGACAATGAAACTACGCGGTATGCCAAATTATGACATACCACAAACAAAAGGAGACAAACAAACAATAATGTTACATTTTATGTATACTTTGACATAATCAGATACATCATAGAACATACACCGCGCATCATAGTCCAAACGGTAGAAACAAATGAGGATATTGCGCGGTTCAAAGCAGGTATGCATGATATGTACATTCAAGCAAAAAAGGACCCTGCGCGCCAATGGCTACCTATCAACTACATATTGACAACATATGATGTATGTCTGATCGCTAATGATTGGGACGATGAGTGGAAAATCCCATCATAAAAAATGGGCCACTCGGAAGAGGAAGAAGAACGGGACAGGGATGAAGAAGAAATAGACGAAGGGCAGGGAAATGGGAAACACAATGGCATAGGAGATATGCTAGGACCATCAACAGGTGAAGCGCAATCCAAAGTCCCCACAACAGGAGTAAAATGAAAAGACAAGGGGAAGGAGCCAATAGGAGGTGCGCACGACAAGAAGAAAGTGTGAAAGGTACCCCTGTCTATAATATGACTGATGACGACATGGACCAAATCATATACCAATTATGGGATGCCGCAGAGGAGTTCGTGGAGGAAGCTACGAGGAAACAAGCATAACAACACCAGAAGGTGCATGATCAACTGGTAGCATTACAACAACTCTTGGAAGCAGCCAGAATAACACCAAAGTGCATATCAGGGAAAGGACCGTCCACGAGTCTAGTAGAGGAAGCACATACTGCCAATCCACTCTTGACTGAGCTAATAGTTGGGCGCAAAATGTTACAAATTGAGAGGGACGTAGTTGATTTCCCAACGCCTGAATTGCAAGAACAAATGAAAACGTTGAGTCACCTAAATATACTAGTGTCACAGATGCCTATACACATCCTACAGAGCTTGCAAGTAGGTATTTTGCATGATATTAGGCTTTGTAGAAATAAAGCAAACCGAGAAATGACCAAAGTGATGGATGAAAGGGCTCAATTGCAACAACAATATGCAACTGCTCTACAGGAAAGGGTGAAATTGAAGGAAAATTGGAAGAAGCGATGAAGAAAAAGAATGAGACCGAGGAAAGGGACAAGAAATATTTGAAAGAGAAGGACGAAGCCGAGAAAATGGCATAGAAGACACAAGAAGTTGTCCAAAAGCTATATAAGTAAATTCCAGAAGTACTGATAGTAGTAGAGGCTACTATGGAGTAGGTCTTGAGAATTGGTGAAGTCATCAAAGGATTTCACACGAGGATTGAGGACCTACAATTTTACAATATGTCGGGAACACCACCAGAGGAAAGAGAAGGAAGAGAGAGAACATTGACGACAACAATAGCAAACATCAATAAGTTGGAGGTGGAATGCGCAAAGCTCTATGAGGAAAGTGCATAAATCTAGATACACCTGGTAGAGGATTCAAAAATGAAGGTCATGGAAGTGAAATTGAGGGATGCACAAGAAAAGGCGCATAAAGCTTCATAAGGCATAAACACCCTTCCACCGGCTAAACGAATGACGACCATTTTGGCACAGAGGAAGTCATACGTGGAAGTTGAAAAAATGTGAGACCATCAGAAGATCCTCCAACAACGATTATGACCACTCTAAGAAGAATAAATAAGGGTGATAAGAGAGTTGTCCATTACACAGGGAAAGGCGAAGCAAGAAACGAATGACATAGAAGAGAAGCTCACAACCTTGACTGCATAAGGTGTAGAATAAATTGTGTAAATAGAGGCATAAGTAATAAAATAAGTTGCGGAAGGTAAGGACACTTCCCAAAAATTCATCGAAACATGGAAGAGCATGCAACATGCCTAAGTGGCTCGGGACAAGCCAAATGTGAGTGTTGGGGGGATATTGGACAAGAATTTGAACATGTGGTTTTGATTCAGTTTTTATAAATCCTAAGTGTGGAAGATATGCGCAAAAATAGAAGAAAGAAGACAAGGCATGAGTAGAGTGCACATTAAAGACACATTCAGGCTCGAGAGTGCGTAGTTGAAGCACATTCAAGAGTACAGATCATAGTAAGAATATACTTAACAAAAGAATAAAGCATAGAAGAAATCAAGAGAAGAAAACAGGCAAAAAGGAAGGAGAGCAGCTCGACATGCCAAAAGTAGAATGATGCAAAAAATTAAGAAGACCAACTGTCGAGAAGGAAAAATAAACATGCAAACATAAAAGTAGGAAAAGCAGGCCCGATCAATGAGTCAACTTGAGTTGTCATGAGTTGTAATAGGAGTTTGGGGTGAGCAAAGTAGGGTTTTAAGCCCTAGAATTCATGTATAAATATGTAATGGGTTGGGAGAATAGGGGTTCCAATCAGTCAAGAGTTCATGTTTTGTAAGAAGAGTTATAGAATAGGTTGAGAATGGAAGAGTCTATGTTTGAGTGTTAAGGAGATGTTATAGAGAGAGAGGCTTGCACTGCAAAGCAACTAGGCTAGATGAAGGAAAATATATCATGGTGTATATTTTGTAAGCAAAGTGCGCAAGCCTGAGACAATCATTAAAAGAATAATAAAGAAGCCATTCGTTGTGGATGTAGCCCAAAGTTTGGTGAACCACGTTAAATATTGTGTTTCCTCGTCTTTTATGTGATTGATTATGGATAATCTCTTGATGTATGTTAAAACTAGATTTGTCTTTTGTGATATCACTGCACAATGATTATGAATGCTAGAGTAATTGGTTTTGTTGCAATTTGAATTATAATGGTAACATCTAATTGAATTCCCTAAGTAACCAAGGAAGAATAAATATAGAATACTACATGTAGAACAGACAAGTAAGAAGGAATAGGATGATCACCTCCCATTCCCTCACTATTGCTGAAACTCGGTTCCTACAACTCCAATAGATGCCTCGAGTGAGACTTCAATTACATGTAGTTAATGCCAAAAGGGCCGGTGTCTGAAGGGTTTTGTTGGTTAAGATAACTTGAAACTACGGTCTTATAACCACGTGCCAACACTATTGCGACTCCTTATACTGAGACTATGTGTCCCAAATACTGGATCTCCTTATGAAAAAAATCACATTTGTTGAACTTGGCATACAACTAGTGATCTCTCAACACTTGTAAAACCATCCTAAGATGTTCTTCGTGTTCTTCTTTAGTCTTGGAATACACAAGAATATCATCAAAAAACACTAAGACAAACTTATCGAGATACTTATTGAGAACTCTATTCATTAAGCACATGAAAGAAACACGTGCATTAGTAAGCCCAAATGACACTACCACAAACTCATAGTGTCCATATCTTGTTCTAAAGGTTCTCCTATGAATTTCCTCATGCTTAATCATGGCTTGGTGATATCCAAATCTTAATTCAATCTTAGAGAAACTTGTAGCTCCTTTGAGAAGACAAAAAAGGTCATTGATCCTTCGTAAAGGATACTTATTCTTGATGGTCATATTATTTAAATGCCAGTAATCAATACACAATCGCAATGTGCCATCCTTTTTCTTCACAAACAATGCAGGTGATCCCCATGGGGATACACTCGGCCTAATATACCCTTTATCCAACATCTCCTTCAATTCCACCAACTCTGGTGTGCTCATCACGTAGGGTACTTTTGATGTTGGTGTTGCTCCGTGCACAAGATCTATTGAAAAATCAAGATCTCTCTTTGTAGGAAGTCCAAGTACCTCCTCTGGAAATATATCTTTAAACTCCCTCAACCCTCGACTCCTTGTTTTTTGTGGCATCAAGTACTTGTATGGCATACAAGGGACACCTTTTCCAATTGAATTTTTTAAGTTGTTGTGTCGATATTTTTACAACTGAAACTGGCTTTCGAATGCCTTGCAACACCCTCGTGTTACCTTTGACATCTTCACACTCTAAGGTTTTATCATAAAAATTCAATTTTACTTTATGAATCGTTAACCAGTCTATGCCTAGCAACACATCATACGATCTTAGGGGTAGGATATTCAAAGTTGTTTGAGTATGTAGTCCACTCATTTCAAATGGACAAGCCTCTATCACCTCTGCCACTTTTCTCTTAGTCTTTGTGTCTAATTGAACCAACCATGCCTTTGCATGTTTCTTTTTTTCTAAGGAACATGCTTAAAAAAATTGAGGTGAGACGTAACTACGATTAGATCCATGGTCAATCAAAATAGAAATGGGTTGGTTGGAAATTATACCTTCCAGTTTCACTACATAAGCTTGGTGGTCTACTTGTCAATTTTCCATGGATGCATATATCCTTGGCACAATCCTAGCCACGTCATTGACCATAATAGCCTCCTAAACATGATAGACTCTTTTGATGTCATGCTTCACGCGAAGATAGTCTCTTAACATGTGTCCCTCTACACAACCCCTACTTATTTCCTCTATGAGATGAAAAGTTTTGTTGGTGCACACTTCTACTTGGTTGAATGAACTGGGAACCTTTCTTTGGATCCTCTACTCTTTCTCTTGCGTGTTGCACTTACTTATTTCCACTATGAGATGAAAAGTTTTTTTGGTGCACACTTCTACTTGGTTGAATGAACTGGGAACCTTTCTTCAAATTCTTATATGTGAATGATTTGAATCCCTTCTTTTGAATTTCGATCTTATCTTTTCTTTTCCAATCCCTAGGATTCTCTTTATTATGCTTGGATTGATCATAAAAACATTTATCCTTCCTAATAGTATCCTCTAAGGTCTTAGGCTCATCAAATTCAATCCTATCCTGATAGGACTATGGAAACCCACTGAGAAAATGTTGTATCCTTGCCTTCTCATCCTTGAGGTAAGGGACATACCTCAACAGTTATAATAATCTCTTAGCATAGGTGTCCATGGTAAGTTTCCCCAACTTATGTTCATGGAATTCCTTGATATTACCATCAAAGTACTTTTTTGATAGGTAGGGCTTCCTAAAGTATTTCTCAAATTTCTTCCAAGTTAGCTTACTCTTTCTCAATCCTTTAACTTCCTTAAGGTCCCCCACCATATGGAAGCTCCTCCATTTAAATTGAATATGGCCATCTTCGCCTTTGTATTTTCCGAGTAATTGTGTACTCAAAAATACTTTTTCATCCCCAACAACCAAGCCTTGACTTCTTCTCCTTTCTTGATTTCTCCATAAAAGGTAGGAAGATTGGCCTTCTTTGATTCTCATGTCAAAGAACTCTGTGAGTGTCTCTTTTTCTTCTTTTTGGAAACACTTGATCATGTGTCATTGTTGGAGAACTCCTCAGTAGTAGTCTTCCCACTAGACGTCTGAGTCCGTGGAAATACTTCCACCAAATATTCTTTTCTTTGCATCTTGATGCCTCTTCTTGGAAGAAATCCTTCCTACATTGCTATGGTTCAATCCATGCTTTTAGGAATTCGAAGGGGTTTTCAATCTCTCCAATTGTTGCAATTCTATGTTACTAATGGTTGGACCTTGTTGCAGGTGCTTCTAATTTTTTGACAAAATCTATAGTAGCACTACATTCAACTATGATTGCTTGACCTAAGCTCTCATGAGACTCTCATTGTCTACTTTCATACTTCTGACAATAGAAAACAAACCTGGAGGGGCTTCTCTGGCCCTTCGACCATCAAATTCCTCATCCTTGAGGTGTGAGGTGCCTTCCATGATATGCTACACAATTCACCTCTACTTCCTTTTTAGTACATCCTACGTACTGAAAAAGTGAAACATTGTGAGTCCTTACATCAAGATTTTAAGCATGCATTCCTAGCAAATACAATTTTTCTTAAACAGTCAAGTGGTCTTGGTGACCCATTCAAACGAAAACCCTTATGTCAGGCTCTCGAAATCAAAGGGGAAATCTAACACGTACATCTAATTGGGGTCTCAACTAACCCTTCATTCCTCCAAGTACCATATAGTTAAGCAATTATAACTGCTCAACCACTAAATCTAATCACCATAACTGATTTGGTGGTTTTATGCAATTCGGGTATGTTGGTAGGTGGTGTATTCAATTCTTGCAGGTGTAGGATGGATTGTTGAGAAAGCTTCCTATTTTCTTCATTGACACTTCCCAATTCCACCTCAATAGTTTCACTTGTGGCATCATAACCAATACTCAAGGCTTCATTCCCAATTAGTTGTCTAGTGTGTGTCGTTCATTAATTATAAACATAATTACATGCTTCATAATTCACAATACATTAAGTCTTAACACAATTACAGCCGCGAGGGAAAATAGGGTGTTATATGCTATCAATTCAAATGCATGATATGTTGATAGTAACAAGAATGTGCCCTTCAACAATGCCATGAATAGAACTGAAGCTTCCAAATTCACTGACCCAAAATGACTCTCAAAGTCCACATGTTGGCCCTCTGAAACCCTTTCCCCCAACTATTTGGCATGAAGAACATCCTAAAGTGTTGTTGTGGACACTAGAGACCTTGCACAAAGCACATCAAGGGATAAGGAGAGGAAACAATTATAACGTCCTCATCACAATATTTAGAGAGATTTGTTGTTGAGGTAGAAGGTTTCAATTGCAACAAAAGCAAATTGTGGCAAGACCTATCAAAGGGAGTAAAATCATGAAAGCAATGATATGGATTTATGTAGGAACACAATGAAATACATAAATACACATAAACGTAGAGATGCAGCAGAAATAAGACTTCATTTCATTAATAACAAATGACTGAAATATGCTTATAGACATAATGGAAATAAACTAGCTAGGGCGTTGGTAGCTTATCTCTGAGAAGAGATGTGGTGGCTACTAGCCTCTGAATTGTGTTACAATGAGGCTCAAAGGCCTATTATTATTGAGAAACAATGGAAAACCCTAAACATCCAAAGACCTAACCCTAGGAGATGAAACACCAAGACTATGGGCCCCATTTGGGTAAGTTGGTACATCAACTTCCCGGGGACGTAACTTTGGCATACGATCTATGTTTGACGTGTTCCATACCTCGTTAGAAAGATCTATCCGAGGAATACAACTTTTGGGTAAGAAACATTGATCAAAAATTCATGTTGCTCCCCATTTTCCCAAAAAACGTCGTTTAAGGCCTCAAAACCGCTCCGGAAGTTCAGGACCCAAAAAACTGCTAAAAATAGTAAACTGTGCGAAAACTGAAAAAATAAAAGAAACAATGGTGGGGGTCCAAGTGGAATAGGTGGGTGGCCACCAATATCCACTTGGATCATTCCTCCCCCCTTAGGAAGCAATGGTCCCCATTGCGTTGAGTTCCTCCAT
>JZKD02S1437337.1:178042-189536 GCA_000966675.3 Picea glauca | reverse complement strand
AGGTGAAAATATTTGTGATTCCCTCAAAAAAATTCAACACCACAATAAAAAGGAACTTGCTATAGTTTTTCACGCAAACAAAGAGTAGAATGTTCCATTTGATACTCCCAAAAATCGCGTTTAAAAATTCTTGGATGAGGGTTTCAGATCTCTCAGGAATTGAGTATCAACAAGATCCTATAACCGGTCAGACATTAAAGCATAACCACCCAACATGCTTACTATTCTAACAACACAGACATTGAGGAAGCAGAAGAACACAATATGGTGGAAGTCATTCTAAGGACCAATGGAAGATGCAATAACAAGGAGATTGGAAGGATGGGTAAAACATTCACACCGTAAAACGAAAGAGGGCTTTCTTTTAATCCGTCAAAAAATTCAGTCGGTGTACATCGAGTAACAGAAAACGATATGAAGGTCAATGAACTCTAGAAAGGGTAAATAAAATATGAAGGGTGGGGAAACCGATAAACATATCATTGTTTAATCTTTGCGTTAATGCAGAGTAAAATTTTGGTTCTACTGGTGATTTAAATGTTGGCTAAAGTAGATCTGAATCGGAAATTGTAAAACAATTTGAGTTGAATAATCAATGTGGTGAGGAAAAGGTATGAGAATCTTGCTCAAGCATTTTCAGATTTTTTTGGGATAAGGAAAGATAGTTGAGAATGTTACTTGGGATTTATAGCCTAAAAATAAAAGAAAGAATCACTTAATCAACAAGTATTAAGTACGAGGGATCAAGTCTGGTTTTTTATATATTATATGTAAATGTGCAAAAGAAATAAAATTAAACATAAATTACATGAGTATGGACATGAAGATAAAAACAAGATATGAACCAAATCATCAAAATACACATGTGAGACTGAAATCAGAAGTCTAATTTTTATATTGATTTCATTTTGAGATACAAAGCTGAATTCTCTTTACAAACCCCTGTGAGGGTAGGGACCAACGTCATATTTAAAAGCATCCGATGGGAACCATACAAAAAAGAATCTGATAACAAAAGAAAACTGAAGCTAAATATCCAGGTCAGCTTACCACAAAATGCTTTCACTTGACTCTGCAAAATATTCTCTATCAGTCATGAAACTTAATTCATAAATATATAAGAACACATAGACTTCCAAAGATAAATCATACACCTTTAAAAGAATCTGTTGAAATATATTATTCAGTTTTGAATCATGCTGCCTTCAGTAAGAACCTGCTATCATCAAGATGGTTAAGCCTTCTAGTAAACTCAGAATGAATGAAAAATGAAAGTACTCACTAGTATAGAGCAAACCTTATGGATGAAATTCTCCTTTTGTTCCGTCCTTCCTCTTGTCTCTTCATTTGATTGAGCTTTTATTATTTCTCAATAAGTTATGGTAGTTCAACTACCTTTCTTTATTTAAGCTTAATTAGCTTAACTAATTAGTTGAGACAAATAAATAATAATATATATAAATAAGGTTCTAATTAAATAATAACTAAATAGGTGGGACTCCTCGTGACTCTCGTTTCAATTTATTTTAATAGTCATCAAAACATGAAGTATAAAACCCCAAACATTTGATTCAAACATCCTCGTTGTAACTCTCATTCTCATATTAATGATCAAATATTTTAATATCAACAAAATATAACATGACTATATCCAAAAGTGGCATTATATCCATGCTGTCCCAAACACAACAATTTATCTTCATCACTAAAGACAAGAACTGTAAAACATTGAATCAGATAACTTATCAAAAGATTTAGTAGCTCTTACTTGTTACCGCATCCATTCATGAGATTAAATAATAAATGATTCTTCTCCACATCCAATCATACACGCTTTTGATGAAAAACACAAACTTGTCTCTGGTCCTAAACATGACTTCTCAATTAAAAGCAGCTCCAAAATAGTTCTTTACAAAGACAAAAATGAGGGTCTTTGCAACAACCATCGACCTCTAACTAACTAATCGATGCTCTTATTTATAACATATAATTAACTAAAAATAACAATTAAAGTGCAACTAAGTAAAAAAAAACTTGCCACATGGTGCTTCTTCTTTCAGTCTTCAAAAGTCATCTAATGGTTTCAATTGAGTGGATGAATCTTCTCGTACTCCTACCATTGAACAAAAAGATCCTCGCACGTGTTAGCATACATAAACCTATTTTGATTCATGGGGGCCGAAAAGATCTCCTTGATATCCACTACATGTGCCCGATATTTGACTATTTGGCACTTAACTATTGTAGCATTGTCCGAGCCTTGATCTGGTTCTTCGTGAACTACTTCACTTATCCTGGTGCCATGTTCACCACCTTTGTTATCTCCATAGCCCATGATGAGTCTTGTTTGGCATGTAATTTTACGATGTCACGCAAGTTGACAAAGTCATCATGTGTGCTGAATTCCGGAAGGCCAATGTCTCTTATCACTCGGTTGACCTTGGTCCAATTATTTTTGCACTTGGTCCACTTTTCTTGGATCTCCTGATGAGGCTATTGGGCCATTCTCATCCTTTTTTCACCAATTTCTTTATGCGGCCAATGCTATTATCTCTGAGTACCTGAATGTCATGCTCTTCAGTGTATCGGCCCTGCTGAACAACACTGATGTAGTCGATCCTTTCCATGGCTTGGTACGCTTTCTCGTACCACCTCTCCACATATTTACACATTTCCAGTGCCATGAGGGTGTCTTCTTGGTACTCGACTATTCTTGTAGTGAACATATGCCGCTCGTTTGCAAATTTGTTATATATTTCTTGGAACTCATTTCTTAGGAACACCATGGCTTGTGTGGTATGCTGGTAATAATTTTCCAAATAGCGCAGATGTTCTAACTCTTTCAGGGTAGTGGCCAATTTATATTCATCCCTTTTTTCTCTATCTAGGGTGGCATCTGAGATTTCCATCCCTGCACCGATAAGTTCATATGTTTTGGCATGCTCTGTATTTATCAAATTTTCCTCCGTGGTGATGAGGATGGAGCGATCTAGAGTCATCCTCCTCTTCTTGGTAGTTCTTTGCATGATATATTTCCTTTTACGGTCATAAGCGATGGCGTGTATGTCAACTACTTCATCCCTAGGTTCAGGTATTTTTTGACCTCCCCAGGTGAGTGTATTCCCCAGACTCCAGATGGTATATCTTTGTTCAAGACTTGGTTCTTGAACTTCCTCCCTATGTCCCAAAGGCCCAGCTTCTGTTTGTCTCTCATCGAGGATTTCAGTACCGATTGAAATTGAGGCATCAGGGGTAGGCTCAGTACTTACTTGATCATCAACCATTGAGGCGTTGATTTCTTGCTATGAAGCTTCTCCCTTTTGTTCGGTTGTTTCTGGCTCATTCTTCAGACTATCTGTTTGGGTCTCTGGTGCATCGGGTAGATTAGTTTCTAAGAAACTCTTGACTTCTTGTTAATTCTGTGGAAGGCCCTTAATTCGAGCATCGAGAGCTGGGGAAGATGTCTTCTATGGCTCCTTTTATTCTACAATCTGTACAGGAGTCACCAGGGATACCTCTGGGCTCTGTTCATCATCATAGATGTTTATTAATTCGTTGAGAGGATTTGGTGCACTTTCTTCCCCTGATGTCCCAATTATCTTTCGCTGGGATGAAACACCCATTGGTGATCTAGTCAGTGGAATTTTGAATTCAAGGTCGTCTAACCCGGTGATTTCATCAATGTCTATTAATTCAGGGCCACTTGGGCTCGTTTGGCTTCAATCTGGGTTATCGGCAGGGGGGCCTATCATTCCTGTGAGGTCTGGTTCATATCGCAGTTGATCAATTATCCACTACACATGTTCTATCATGAATAACCCCCTTTACCACACGTCTTGTGTCATATGGAAACCTCTATCTTGCACCGGGGATACCCGGAGAATCTCTACTGCTTCGGCTGCTATCATCTCCTCTTTGGCTCTAAGGGCCTCTTGAGTCGATTGATATATGGTTATAGTTTGTTCATCTAGACTCATGGCTCTGAACTTGGTCATTTTGGTGTCAACCATCCTTGCCACCACCTCATCCTAGTCTTGGGCATTTTCTCTTAATATTTCATCTTCAAATTTGTCGTGGGCGTATGGCCAGCAGGACGACACTTGTGAGGCATGTTTCAAGACCAAATTTTTTGGGTCTTGTTTGCGGAATCGTCCGGTCTAGAATCTGAACTCCAATTGGCTCAACCCCTCTTGATTTGCTTGAGAGGTGTCTTTCACCAAGTAGAAGCCTCATGGAACCCATAGGGTATAAACACCCTTTTTTTATCCTTGACTAGGGTGGTATTGTATCCTTCCAAGATTGTCTAATAGCATATATCTCCCACTACAAGCCGGTCAGGGACATGCGTTGGCAGGAGATGAGGTGCTCTAGTCGCCCCGAACAACTTAATGTAGGTGTCACCCTCATCCAGGTAATAGTGGACAACCTTTGTTATCACCTTTTTGGCCACAGCCGATAGTCTCAGGCATTCTTTCTTGAAAAGAATAAAATAAATACGTGCGATGAATTCATCGTAGATGAGAGATTAGGTTTTTTTGTACCTTTTCTCCTATAAGACATTAAAATATACGTGGACTGGGAGCTTTGGGACATGCCATCTTAGGCTCATGCCTACAAATACGTTTCTGGCACACATAACATCCAGTAAGTATGAATCCATGTAGAAGGCTGGAGTCTCTCCTTCTTTTGACATCTGAGTCTGTTTTATGCAGATGCTCAGCTTCTTGGAAATGATGGCTCCCCAGTTGAAGCCGCTCCCAGAAATAGACACTATGTAATCTAGAGGCATCCATGCCTCCAAAAATTTGGAGCAGTCTTTCTCCCCATACAACTAGAATATGAGAGCCATTAGGAAGATGTATGGTTCTCTTAGGTTGGTCGTTTGGTACCAGTCGGAGGTCCAGTTGATATATTTATTATCTTCTCTCCACCATGAGGCCATTACCCGACTGGTGTCATGGAGCTCATAGAATTTTATGACAAAATATGTGTTTAGTCACTCCTTAGGGCCTCTAAGCTTGTAATACTTCTGTACCTCTACTAGAAGGAATACCCTGACACATCCACCACTGTCGTCATTGATTAAACACTTCTATGTTTCTGTATGGTCGATGAACCATTGTACAAGTTCTATAAAGGGAAACATAGGGTTTCTTCTTGTTACCATGTGAAGGTACGACTATCAGATATTCAAGAATACCTGGTCATCATGTGCTCTCACATCTGGGTCACTGTGTGGGATGTATTCCGGGAATTCCTCCCAGATGATCTTTTTGAAGAGTTCTCCCCAATGTGGGAGTGTCGTCTTGGTCCTTGTGCTTGTCTCTATGTCTCCAAAGGCCAAAGGTTGAATGAAAACCTTCTTTGCAGATGTCTTAATGACTGGTTTCGACCTCAGAGTGTATTCCAACTGTTTTACGACCCCTGGAGAGGAACCTTCGCCTCCCTCTAGCTCCTTCAACTTTGGCACCCTTGGTGATCGTCTAGTGTTCGGATCTCTTGGGAGCATTGTTCCTGTAACTAAAAAATAAAAGTTTAGATACTATGCAAAGAACATAGCTTGACAACAAATATATACATCGTAGCCATGAAAAAATCATAGACTTGGATACATACCTGTAAAGCTTGCTAAACCTAGTTATTTGATACTCACGAGAACTCTGCAGCTTTCGAATTCCTCGTCTCGCTTCTCTGGATGCTATGAAACTTCTTTGTGCACATGATGGTTTCGTTTATAATGTCTCAAGGGAATTTAAACCAGGGAAGAACTTACCGTGTCGTATCAACCATTTAATTCGGGTGATGAGTGAAATTCAAAAAAATTTGTCGCTGAATCTCTGCAACTTAAATTCATCGTGGGTCGACGACGAAGGCACAAAGGGTGATTTGGTATATTGGTAATTTCAAATGTTTGTTTTGATTCGCACATGAAGTAGCAACTAATGCAAGATTTGGTATTAATTGACCCCTTAAATGTTCAAAATCTAATCAAATCTAACGCTAAAACATCCCATTGTGTCGCTTTCTCAGTGGATGGATCGGGGATCAGCATTGTGCTATGAAAGTTTTCATCGATGTCCCTCACAAAGATATGACACTGATAAATATCATCATATAATTCCATCGTAACAAAACTGAATCAAATGTGTGACTTGGACCTAGGTAACCAAGAATGGCTTGGGGTAAAACTAGACTGTGCGGTTTTCCAATTTGGCAAAGACACGTGGCATTGAATACAGGTGGCCTAATCTGTGTATATTAATCGGAGTCAGGGTTTTCATTTACTCATTCAGTTTAAAAAATACCTTAAAGTGTCAATGCCGAAAAGTGTCTGGGATCGACGATCGATGATACCTATCATATGTTTTTCTACCGATTAGTTTCCTCGAAAAAGTCTCGATGTCGAAGTGTGTCGGGGATCGAAGATCAGGGAAAACTCTTTGGCATGGTCACAAATTCCATCGCGATCCCTTTAGGACTTCCCCAATTCCGATATGCACGTCGGGTATCGGCTATCATAGATATATTTTCCTTCTTGATTAAAGACTACTCCCTTTGCCGTTTACCGATGCCGATGGGGACCAAATCTCGACGGTATCATTATGCATAAACTTTGGTGCAAAAAAAACTTACTTTTTCCGATGTCGATGAATATCAACACTCAGTGACTGAGGTTTCTCGAGTGGCTCTTTTCCTTCTTTGAATTCCTCTGATGCCGAAACTGAGTGTGTCGGGTGAAATGTCTTGGCTCTTGATTCTTTGTTGAGGCATTAAGGCTTAAGTCATGGGGTTTCATAAGTTCAAAATAGTCTTGAAAATCTAAGGATAATCATGATAATAATTGGAGGCAACACATTTTTTATAGAGAATTGAAGTCGAAACAGATAGTGCAAATATCAAGTGGTACCCAAAAATTAAAAAATTGACATAGGATTTTTAGTGTGTGTTGAGTGCTCAACAAATGACGACTTACTGGGAGAAAGTCAAAACTCTGTTCCTTCTTTGAGCTCGACTGATGAAAAAGTTGGTTAGGAACTTAGATGGTTTTTATATCAGAGCTTCTTTTCCCTTGCATTTGAAATTTCTCCAGTGTATGCATCTGGGCCTGCCTGTGGAGTTTTTTAACCTTTATTCCACCTTATTTTCCTGTAACCCCGACTCATGCCCCCTTTGAAAAGAGTCTAGTAAATAATTCACTAGTGATAGGCCTTTTGGTTACCCTTATTCATTTTCTACGGTGTTTCTCTGCTGCCAGAGAGAGTCCATAACCCCTGCGGAGTCACCCCGACGCCACAAACCTTGCTCCACTGCCAACGAGCGTCCATAGCCCCGACAGAGATATCTGCATACACTAGAATATTTTGTGTTTATTTGATATAGTTGAATTTTATTTTGGCAGAATTCCCCGAGCGAGTGGGAGAGGAGGACGTCTGTTATTTGCAAAAAAAAATGAGATAGTTAAGGTGATACTCACTAGCTTTGTCTCTGATGTGTGTGTAGTCCTTTCAATATTACCATCTTTCCATTAAGGTTTTTCTAGACCACCAAGTGGACACTTCTTCATTTCTCCAAAGTTGTTCATCTGCACAGGTTAGAGAGAGAACCCTTTGAAACCACCACAGGTTCCTCAACGTTTCTTGTGTTGTATGTGAATGACGAGTTGGGAACAGAGTTTGCCATATCGCATGATTTGAGGTCAACCATTGTCTTTCTAAACACAATCCTCAAAAGAACAAAATTACAATAGAAAAAGATAAAACAAAAAATGTGTTTCGCAATCGAAATAAACATCATAAAAACATAAACACATTTTTTTTATTTTTATTTTTAATTAAAATATTGTTTTAGGGCTTGGCCATTCACTGGGATGGCATCAGGTTCCCCCCTCAGATTTTGCAGTCGATAGGTGCCTATGCTAATCTTCTCAGCCACCTGGAAAGGTCCAAGCCATAGATTCTGAAACTTAGAATGTTTTCCTTTAGGCTCATTTTATTTGTCCCACTCTAGGACTAAGTCTCCTACCTAAAAATTCTTCTCTTTAGCCTTATGCTTATCAAACCACTTTTTAATTATCTCCTTGTGAGCTATGAAATTTGATTTAACTTTCTCTGTTTCTTCTTCCAACATGAGCAGGGTGTCAATTCTTTGTTGTAAGACTGATGAGGGCTGTCCTTTAGACTCTAGAGAAAGTTGAAGAGATGGAAGATATAGCACATTCAAGGTAATGTCTTCCTGTTCGTATACTAGAAAGTATGGGGAATTCCCCATAGCTTCCTTGGGTGTAACCATGTCTTCCCATAGAGTGTTATGTATTAGATTGTACCAATTCCTCTTGTTGTCTGCAACTGTTTTATTCAATATCCTCACTAGGTTCTTGTTAGTTGATTATGCCACTCCATTTCCTTATGGATAATAAGTTGCAAAGTATCTAATTATGATTCCTTTGTCTAGAGAAAACTCTGTTAATAAGGTGGAAGGAAAGTAAGATGCATTATCAAAAACAAGGACAGAAGGGACACCAAACCTTTTGATCAGTTGTTGTTCTATGAATTTGATTGCCACCTTCTCATTTACATGAGTCAGAGGGATGGCCTCAACGCATTTTGTGAAATAATCAGTGGCAATAAGTATGTATTTATGTTGTTTTGAGGAACTTGGTGTAATTTCTCCTATGATATCTAACCCCCATTGCTCAAATGGACTAGAAACGACCACTGGTTAGAGTGGGACAACTTCTTTCTTCTCCCTCCCAGTGCTTATTTGAAAATTTTTATAGTTTCTAGTGTATGTGTGAGCGTATTGAATAAAGTGGGCCAATAATAGCCATCTTTCAATATCTTATGAGTAATGGTGTTTCCTGCAAAATTTCCACAGACAGGACCATCATGGAGCTCCTTCAGAACTTTTTCTGCATCTTCACATTCAATACATCGTAAAAGCAACGCATCATAATTAACACAGAAGAGTACTGGATTTATGAGACGATATTGTGCGGATTTTAACCTTAGGGATCTCTTTTCCCTAGGGTTTAGTTTTTCTGGGCAAGTCCCATGATGTAGGAGATAAGACAATTTCTCATACCAAGACTCTTTCCCTAGGGAAATGTATGAAGCTTCTCCACACCATAATTCCAACTCATTCTCCCATTCGAGGTATTCATTTACTTGGTCCTAGGTTTCAGCCGCCAGTTTTCATAACCCTTGTCCCTTAACCAGTTTAGCAGGTTTTATATCTAGGTCAAATTCTTGGACTACTGCCATCCAATTTCCTCTTCTCTCACCCATTTCCTGTTGAGTAAATAGGGATTAGACTGCACGGTGAGGCACGATGACTTTGGTATGGTTCTTAAGGATGTAGGATCTGAAGTGTTTTACTGCCTTGTATACCGCATAGGCCTTCTTATCTATAGAAGGATAATTTAGTTCAACCCCTTAGAGATTAGTGCTCATAAATTATACCGGGGCCTCGTTGGTGTCATCATCCTTCTGAGTCAAAACTACAGCTAATTATTGGTCAGAGGCGAAAGTATAGAGGAATAAATCTTTGTTGAAATTGGGGCTTCGTAACACTAGGGCTTGAGATATTTCAGTATTAATATTTCTGAAAGCCTTCTTTCGTTCATCATTCCACTTAAAATCAACATATTTATGAATCATTTTTGTAAGGGTTTGATAGTTTTCGGGAATTCGGGGGTGAATTTCCTTAAAAAATTGATTTTCTCGAAGAACGATTGCATAGCCTTTTTGTTGTGACGCAATGGAAGATGATCTATAGACTTAATACTTTCAAAATCTATGTGAATTCCTACTTGAGATATAATGTGGCCTAACAAATTACCTTCCTCGACACCAAAAATAGTTTTCTTAGGGTTCAAGGATATACCATATTTCCTACACCTTTCGAAAATCTGCGTTAGATGTTGGATGTGATATTCTCTGTTCTTTGAATACACAATCATGTCATCCAAATAGACTACTACACACTTGTTGATTAGTCCCTGAAATGCTACATCCATGGCCCTTTGGAAGGTCTCTCTTGTGTTCATTAACCAAAAGGGAATGCGTTTGTAAGCGAATATTCCCCACTTAGTTCGGAAGCTGGTTTTCAAGTGGTGTTCTTCTAAAACTAGAACTTGGTTGTAACCTAAGAAACGATCCAACAAGGAGAAAATTTCAGAGCCATACATTGTCTGCAGGAGTTGATCCATTCGTGAGACTGGGTAGTTTTCCTTTTCTGAAGCTCTGTTGAGATTTCTGAAGTCTACACATAGGAAGATTTCCCCAAACAATTTCCTTACAGGAACCAATTTTTCTACCCAGGCAGAGTGTCTAACTTGGAAGATAATTTTGGCATCTAAGAGTTTCTTTAAATCCTGACACATGAGGGGCTCAAGGGATGGGTGGTACTTCTAGAGATTCTGTTGGAAGGGTTTTAATTCAGGCTTTAAAGGGATAGTGTGTTGAATGATACGGGTATCATAAGTTTTCAGATCTCGGTAGAACCATGCAAAGACATCTTGATATTGTCTGAAAAGTTTAAGATAGGCCTTCCTTTCTTCTTTAGATATGGTCTTTCCACGATTTACTTTTTTTTGGTTTTCCAGGGTCCCGAGATTTATAGTTTCATGCATGTAACAGGAACTACCGGTCTTCGCGTTTTTTGACCCCTCGAATATTTTCCTTAGGTCAGAAAGGTTTTCTAAATTAGCTATTCCCTTCGGTATCGTGTGAGACTTCGATATTTCAATCGGTTGATCTGCCTGAGGATCGGTTTCTATTGAATGTTCCTGGAATACTTCATCATCAATGGCCAAGTCTTTGAAATTATCTTGGTTAGTCAAAAATTTAATGATCTGTTCATCTCCTTCAAAGACTTTCCAATTAGAAATATTGTTGGGTACTGATGGTTTGTAGAGAAATTCCACAGTGAGCTAGGAGGCTTCATAATATTCTAGAGGTGATAACCTTGAAGTAGCGATGGCCAGAGAGTCAACAAGAATGTTCTTTTCTCTGGGGATCACTATAATGTTGAAAGATTCAAAATGCTCTATTAGCCTGTGCACTTCCTGTTGGTAATTGTTCAGGTGTGGAGAGTTGCAATGTATAGTATTCATTACTTTTCTAACGATGATTTTCTGATCTCTAAAGACCTTCAATTATTTAACGTTCAAGTCCATGTCTTTCTTTATCCCTTGTACTAGAGCTTCATATTTGGTGGTATTGTTTGTACATTCGAAATCTAGTCTATAAGACAGAAAATATCGTTTAACTTTTGGATCAATGAGGATGCACCCTGCCCCAGACCCTTCTTGCGATTTAGAGCCATCAAAGTATAAGGTCCAAAATTTTGGGCAAAACCTATTAGCTTCCTCTTTCTCATCACTTCCCTCTCCCTTTCCTATTTTTTTCGTGATTTCTAACACATTTTCTTGACATAAAAGGATTTCCTCTGCCGCCGTCGACAATTTCTCTTGAAAAATCATTTCAGAGTTTTG
>JZKD02S1437337.1:167150-177998 GCA_000966675.3 Picea glauca | reverse complement strand
GAATTCCCAAAATCAGAGTCATAGGAGTAATTTCCTAGCACGGGAAAATCTGTCGATGAGGGCTCGTTAAGGGTTTCTAAGTTGGTGACAGTATGTTTGAGATATATTTCCCTATCAATCCTGATCATATTTGCATGTCCCTTTAATGGTAGCCAAAGGTGAGCCCAGTCTGTACTAAAGTAAACTTTTAATTTCTCAGACCAATCTCTACTCAATAACAATCGATAAGCTTCTGGGATATCTACTACAATGATATCAATTACTTGCACAAATTTAGGGTGTGTCGCTATTCTAAGCATAACATCTTTGAGTTCTCCCATGACCTTCACTCGGGTTTTGTCTATTTGTATCACATGTTTATCACTTTTTAGAGGTACATTGTTTAATGTTTTGCAAATAGATAATGACATAACATTAGAATATGCTCCTAAGTCGACCAAACAATTATGAAGATTTTTGTTGAAGAATTCGAACGTTAAAATGAACGGTGGGACAAAAGGTTTTCCCTTGTTATCTTTAGAGCAGGCGTTCACAATTGGTTTATTTCCTAGATTTGTGTGAGTTAGGTTTCTACCCTTGTCGGTGCTTGCTGTAGGATTTTCTACTGATCTCAATGCTTATAGCATAAATTATTTTTGCTGAGGGATTCTACACATGTCCATGGCCGATATATTTTCCTTCAACTTCTTCAAATATTCCACTATGTTGTAATCCATCTTGGATGATTCTTGTGTGGATATTTATAGGGTTTCTTCGGGGAAAAAAAGGTGTTTTCGGGTGATTGGGAGTTGATTTTCCTCCCAAATTTGGGGTTATAGTAAGGTCGTTTGAGACAAGTTGACCCCTACTCCGTGTTTTCACAACCAAGACTTCTGCAGGTGGTTCTTGAACCTCAAAAAGGTCCTCGGAAGGCATAGGTAGGTCAAGATCCCATATCAACATGGTTGTTTCTTATAGTGGAGCAACTTTTTTTTGATCGGAAATATTCATAACCAAGTTGCCTGATTGTTCAGTTAGGGAGAATTCATCTAGAAACTGGTTGGACATCAAATTCATGGCATGCACCCATTGGGGGCAGTCTCTTTCAGAGTGATTTTATTGATGATAGGTACATAAATAGTCAGATGCTACATTTCCCAGATCGATGTTTAAGTTGGTTGGGGGAGGTTCAATTCCTTTGAAAGGATGATTTATTTCAAAGAAAGGTTTATAGGGCCTCTGGCCTTGGTTTCCCTCCCCTGCACTTCTCTTCATTTCTATTATTTCATTTAACAACTTCTTGACCATGCGTTGTAGGTCCTCTATGTCTCCATTTCCCTTTTCGGGACCTTGTTCAGTTTGTTTCCCTGGGGGTCTAGTCAACAGGAGTCCTCTCCTAGGAGGGGGTTGAACTTATTTTTTGACTAATGAGACCTGACCTTACTTACATCCCTTCATTTGAAACTCTATCATTTTGGCTTCTTCAAAATTATCAGCTAAGGTTGGTTTGGAAACCCTTTTCACAAACATGGAAATAGAAGCTGGGAGAGCATTAGAGTATACCTTGATTTGCAATTCCTGAGTAGGTTTAGCTTCAGGTTGGAACTTTTTTAAGATGGTGGTAAATATTTGATTGAAGTATTTAACCCTTTCCTTTGAGCTCATGATGGCGGCGAACAACTCAACCATCAAATCTCTCGTAGTAGTTTCTTTTGTAAATTTATCTAGAAAATCCTTTTGAAACTTCGTCCAACTAGTTATGGATCGGACAGGTAAGTTAAAATACCACATGGAGCCCAAATTATCAAAAGTGTAGGGGAATATCCTACAAACTATGTATTCATGTTGGACAGTCATCAGTCTAATAGCTAGTATGAATTTCTTGATATGGTCTTCAAGAAATCCTAAGGTTTCAGGGTCAAATTTAGGGAGTAACTTCTCTGGATGTCATGGAAGATTATGGACTCACCCAGGGATGGCCAAAGAATCTCTAGCCAACCAAGGTTGATTATTTTGAGGTGGGTTTCCCCTTTATTCATTATGGTCATGGTTATCTTCCATGTCTTCATATCCTGATTTAAACCCTTCTTCTTATGAAAACTCATCGGGCTCGAAGAAATTGTCGGCTGGTTATTAAGGGACTAGATTAAGGGAATGTTCGATTTCAGTGAGAGAAAAATATATCAGGGTCTTCTACTGTGTGCACAAAATCTGGTCTGGGGGCTCGACCACTGTTCTACTTACTTTTTTTCTTCGAGGAAGCAACAGGGCTAGGGGAAATGCACCGATCTGTCAGCGTAAGCTCTTGTGATTCTTCTAAATTGGTTCAATTCCTTGTGAGGAAGAGCGTAAGGTATATCAGGGAACATATGATCTTCTTCATGCTAGGGTGAGTTACTTTTTTTAGGTGTACTCAGTGTGTGTGGGTTGTCTTTGGAATGACTAGCCATGCATGTGGGTTGTTTTGAATCTATAGGTTGTCTGAAATATTATGTGAAATACATATTCAACCATTCATTCTTCATGCCCTCCTTCTAGCCCCAATTCTGTTGAGGGGTCCTAAATTACTTTAACTCAATAGCAGAAACCAAACCCACCACCAAGGCCCAATTAGACTATGCAACATTTAATGTTGGAATGGTTCTCCAGATATTGCGATCTGACCAATTTATCGATGGGCTTTACGTTTTCTTGTGAAGGTCTCTCCTTCAGTTATGACTTCTTGTTTTTGTATTTTCTCTTAGGTGGGACCGATATAATATTAAAGCCGATATAAACCAACTAGGTAACAAAGTCGGAACAATCTTAACTACTTGAGAAGAGGTTGATGTTGGGATAACCCTTTCACTCTAGCATGCAGACAATGATTCTCTACCACAGGACTAGTACTAATACATTAACCATGTTGGTATTCAATTACTGACTAAGATAAAATTTATCAGAAGAAAACATGCATGCGATAAACGATGGCAAGTAAAATAATTCACTTAACTGTAATCATCAATCACATAATAACACAACAATTTATCTTCATCACTAAAGACAAGAACTGTAAAACATTGAATCAAATAACTTATCAACAAATTTAGTAGCTCTTACTCATTACCGCATCCATTCATGATATGAAATAAGAAATGATTCTTATCCACATCTAATCATACATGCTTTGGATGAAAAACACAAACTTGTCTATAGTCCTAAACATGACTTCTCAATTAAAGGCAACTTCGAAATAAATCTTTACAAAACAAAAAATGAGGGTCTTTGCAACAACCATTGACCTCTAACTAACAGGTCGATGCTCTTATTTATAACATTTAATTAACTAAAAATAACAATTGAAGTGCAACTAAGTAAAAAAAAAACTCACCACATGGTGCTTCTTTTTTCAGTCTTCAAAATTCATCTAATGGTTTCATTTGAGTGGATTACTCTTATCGTACTCCGAACATTGGACAAAACAATCCTCGCACGTGTTAGCATACAGAAACCTGTGTTGATCCATCGAGGTCGAAAGGATATCCTTGATCTCCACTGCATGTTCTTGATATTTGACTATTTTGGCACTTAACTATTGTAGCATTGTCTGAGCCTTGACTGGGTGCTCCGTGACCTGCTGCACTTTTCCTGGCACCATGTTTTCCACCTTTGTTATCTCCACAGCCCACAATGAGTCTTGTTCGACATGTAATTTGACGATGTTGCGCAAGTCGACAAAGTCATCAGGTGTGTCGAATTCCAGAAGGTCGATGTGTCTCATAGCTCGATTGAACTTGGTCCAATTCTTTTCACACTCGGCCAACTTTTCTTGGATCTCTGGATGAGGCTATTGGGCCATTCTCACCCATTATTCAACTGATTTATTTATGCGGTCGATGCTACTATCTCTGAGTACCCAAATGTCATGCTCTTCGGCGTCTCGGCCCTGTTGAACGACGTTGATGTAGTTGATCCTTTCCATGGATTTGTACGATTTATCGTACCACCTCTCCACATATTTACATTTTTCCAACACCATGAGGGTGTCTTCTTGGTACTCAGATATTTTTGCAGTGAGCAGATGTCGCTCGTTTTCAAATTTGTTATAGATTTCTTGGAATTCGTTCCTCAGGAACATCGTGGCTTGTGTGGTATCCTGGTAATAATTTTCCAAATGGCATAGATTTTCTAACTCTTTCATATCAATGGCCAATTAGTCTTCATCCATTTTTTACCTGTCTAGGGTGGAATCTAAGATTTCCATCCCTGCGCCGATAAGTTCAGATGTTTTTGCATGCTCTGTATTTATCAAATTTTCCTCTGTGGTGATGAGGATGGAGTGATCTAGAGTAATCCTCCTATTCTTGGTATTTATTTGCATGATAAATTTCCTTTTTCTGTCATAAGTGATGGTGTGTATGTCAACTACTTCATGCACGAGTTAGGGGATTTTTTTATCTCCCAAGGTGAGTGTATTCCCCAGACTCCTGATGGTATATATTTGTTCAAGACTAGGTTCTTGAACTTCCTCCCTATGTTCCAACAGCCCGACTTCTATTTTTTGCTCATCGAGGAGTTGAGTACCAATTGAAGTTGAGGCATCGGGGGTAGGATCGGTAATTACTTGATGATCGACCGTTGAGACATGGATTTCTTGCCATGGAGCTTCTCCCTTTTGTTCAGCCATTTCTGGATCATCCTTCGAACTATCTACTTCGGTCTCCGGTGCATCGAGCATCTTAGTGTCTAAGACACTCTCGAATTCTTGTTCATTCTGTGGAAGGCCCTGAATTCGAGCATTGGGAGATGGGGAAGATTGCATCTCTGGCTCCCTTTCTTCAACGATCTGTACAGGGGTCACCAGGGATACCTCTGGGCTCTCTACATCATCATAGATGTTTATTAATTCACTAAGAGGATTTGGTGCACTTGCTTCCCCTAATTTCCCGATTATCTTTGGCTCGGTTAAAACACCCATTGGTGATCCAGCCAGTGGCTATGTGAATTCAGGGTCGTCTAACCCGATTATTTCATTGATGTCTATTAATTCAGGTCCAATTGGGTCTGTCTAGCTTCCATCTGGGTTATCGATAGGGGATCTTATCATTCCTGTGAGGTTTGGTTCATCTCGTAGCTGATCAATTATTCGGTGTGACTTTTCTATCATGAGTAACCCCCTTTCTCGCGTGTCCTGTGTCATATGGAAACCTATGTCTTGTACCGGGGCTATCAGGAGAATCTCTGCTTCTTTGACTGCTACCCAGGGAACCTTTACTGCTTTGGCTGCTACTCCTCTCTATGTATGAGGACCTCTTGAGCCGATTTTTCTATGGTTATCATTTTTTCATCCAGACTCATGGATCTAAACTTGGTCATTTTGGGGTCATCCATCCTTGCCACCACCTCATCCTAGTCCTGGGCATTTTCTGTGAAGATTTCATCTTCAAATTTGTCGTGGGCATATGGCCAGCAGGACAACATTTGCGAGGCATGTTTCAAGACCAAACCTTTTGGTTCATGTTTGTGGTATCGGTTGGTCTGGAATCTGAACTCCAATTGGCTCAACCAATATTGCTTGGCCTGAGTTGTGTCTTTCACCAGGTAGAATCCTACATGGAACCGATAGGGTATAAACACCTGTTTTTTATCCTTGACCAGGGTGGCGTTGTAGCCTTGCAAGATGGTCTGATAGAATATATCTCCCACTACAAGCTGGTCAGGGACATGCGCTGGGAGGAGATGAGGTGATTTAGTGGCCCTGAACACCCTAATGTAGGTGTCGCACTCATCTAGGTACTAGTGGTTGACCTTTGTTATCACCTTTTTGGCCACAACCGATAGTATCGGTTATTCTTTCTTGAAAAGAATAAAATAAATAAGTGTGATGAATTCATCGCAAATGAGGGAGTATTATTTTTTGTCCTTTTTCTCCCATAATACATTGAAATATATGTGGATCGGGAGCTCTATGATGTGCCAACTTAGGTTCATGCTGGCAAAGACATTTCTGGCACACATAACATTCAATAAGTATGAAGCCATGTAGAAGGTTGGAGTCTCTCCTTCTTTCGGTGTCTGAGCCTGTTATATGCAGATGCTCATCCGCTTGGAAATGATGGCTCCCTAGTTGAAGCCACTCCCATAAATAGCCACTATGTAAGCTAGAGGCATCCATGCCTCCGAAAATCTGGAGGTGTCTTTCTCTCCATACAAATGATAGATGAGAGCCATTAAGAAGATGTATGGCTCTCTTAGGTTGGTCGTTCGGTACCAGCTGGAGGTCCAATTGGTGTATTTCTTATCTTCTCTCCACCATGAGGCCATTACCCGGCGGGTGTCATGGCACTCGTAGAATTATACGAAAAAATATGTGTTTAGTCGCTCCTCAGGGTCTCTAAGCTTGTAATACTTCTGGACCTCTACTAGAAGGAAGGCCTTGACACATCCACCAATGTCGTCATTGATTAAACACTTATGTGTGTCTGTGTGGTCAATGAGACAACACATAAGTTATATACAAGGAAACATTGGTGTTCTTCTTGCTACCATGTGTAGGTACGACTGTCAGATATTTGGGTATACCTGGTCATTGAGCGCTCTCACATCTAGGTCACTGTGTGGGATGTATTCTGAGAATTCCTCCTGGATGATCTTTTTGAAATGGAAAATTACTGGGCGAAAGCCGAAACTCTGTTCCTTCCTTGAGCTCGATTGATGCAAAAGTTGGTTATTAACTTAGCTGGTTTTTATATTAGATCTTCTTTTCCCTTGCATTTGGAATTTCTCCGGTGTATGCATCTGGGCCTGCCTATGGGTTTTTTAACCTTTATTCCGCCTTATTTTCCTATAACCCCAACTCATTCCCCCTTTGAAAAGAGTCTAGTAAATAATTCACTGGTGCTAGGCCTTTTGGTTATCCTTATTCATTTTCTACAGTGTTCCTCCACTGCCAGAGAGCGTCCATAACCCCTGCAGATTCACCCCGATGTCACAGACCTTGCTCTACTGCCAGCGAGTTTCCATAGCCCTGGAAGAGATATCTGCATACCCTATCCTATTTTGTGCTCATTCAATATAGTTGAATTTTATTTTGGCATAATTCCTTGAGCGAGTGGGAGAGGAGGACGTCTGTTATTTGTAAAAAACAATTAGATGGTTAAGGTGATACTCACTAGCTCTATCTCTGAGGTGCGTGTAGTCCTTTCAAGCTTACCATATTTCCATTAAGGTTTTTCCAAACTACCAAGTGGACGCTTATGCATTTCTCCAAAGTTGTTCATCTCCGTAGGTTAGAGAGAGAACCCTTTGAAACCATTGTAGGTTCCTCAACATTTCTTGTGTTGCATGTGAATGACGAGTTGGGAACAGAGTTCGCCATATCGCATGATTTGAAGTCGACCATTGTCTTTATAAACACAATCCTCAAAAGATAAAACAAAAAATGTGTTTCGCAATCGAAATAAACATCGTAAAAACATAAGCACATTTTTTTTTTTTTAATTAAAATATTGTTTTAGGGCTTGGCCATTCACTGGGAGGGCGAGGTTCCCCCCTCAGATCCTGTAGTTGATACATGCCTACCCCAATTTTCTCGGCCACCTGGAAAGGTCCAAGCCATAGATTCTAAAACTTAGAATGTTTTCCTTTAGGCTCATTTTCTCTGTCCCACTTTAGGACTAAGTCTCTTACCTAAAATTTCCTCTCTTTATCCTTATGCTTATCAAACCACCTTTTAACTATATGCTTGTCAGCTATGAAACTTGATTTAGCTTTCTCCATTTGTTCTTCCAACATGAGAAGGGTGTCAATTCTTTGTTGTAAGACTGATGAGGGTTGTCCTCTGGATTCTTGAGAAAGTTGAAGAGATGGAAGATATAGCCCATTCAGGGGAATGGCTTCCTATCTGTATACTAGAAAGTATGGGGAATTCCCTATAGCTTCCTTGGGTGTAACTATGTCTTCCCATAGAGCATTATGGATTCAATTATACCAATTCATCTGGTTGTCTGCAACTATTTTCTTCAATATCCTCACTAGGTTTTTGTTAGTTGATTCAACCACTCTGTTTCCGTGTGGATAATAATTTGCAGAGTATCTAATTATGATTCCTTTGTCTAGAGAAAACTCTGTTAATAAGGTGGAAGAAAAGTAAGTTGCATTATCAAAAACAAGGATAGAAGGGACACCGAACCTTGTGATCAGTTATTGTTCTATGAATTGGATTACCACCTTCTCGTTTACATGAGTCAGAGGGATGGCCTCAGCCTATTTTGTGAAATAATCGGTGGAAATAAGTATGTATTTATGTTGTTTTGAGAAACTTGGTGTAATTTCTCCTATGATATATAACCCCCATTTCTCAAATGGCCTAGAAACAACCACCGATTGGAGTGGGACAGATGCATTCGTCTCCCTCCCAGTTCTTATTTGAAAATTTTTACAGTTTCTAGCGTATGTGTGAGCGTCTTTGAATAAAGTGGGCCAATAATAGCCATCTCTTAGTATATTATGAGCAATGGTGTTTCCTGCAAAATTTCCACCGACAAGACCATCATGGATCTTTGTCAGAACTTTGTCTACATCGTCACGTTCGATACATCTTAATAACACCCCATCATAATTAACATGGAAGAGTACTAGATTTCTGAGACGATATTGTGCGGATTTTAACTTGAGGGCTCTCCTTTACCTAGGGTTTAGGTTTTTTGGGCAAGTCCCATGATGCAGGAGATAATCCAATTTCTCATACCAAGACTCTTTCCCTGGGGAAATGTATGAAGCTTCTCCATGCCATAATGCCAACTCATTCTCCCATCCAAGGTATTCATTTACCTAGTCCTCGGCTTCAGCTGCCAATTTTCATAACCCTTGTCCCTTAACCAATTTAGAAAGTTTTATATCTATGTCAAATTCTTGGACTACTGCCATCCAATTTCCTCTAATCTCACCCATTTCATGTTGAGTAATCAGGGATCAGACTGTAGGGTGAGGCACGATGACTTTGGTATGGTTCTCAAGGATGTAGGATCTGAAGTGTTTTACTACCTTGTATACCACATAGACCTGCTTGTCTATAGAAGGGTAATTTAGTTTGACCCCTTAGAGATTAGTGCTCATAAATGATACCGGGGCCTCGTTGGTGTCATCATCCTTTTGAGTCAAAACTGCCACTAATGATTGGTCGGAGGCGAAAGTATAGAGGAAGAATCTTTATTGAAATTGGGGCTTCGTAACACTAGGGTTTGAGATATAATGTGTCCTAACAAATTACCTTCCTCGACACCAAAAATAGTTTTCTTAGGGTTCAAGGATATACCGTATTTCCTACACCTTTCGAAAATCAGTGTTAGATGTTGGATGTGATATTCTCTATTCTTTGAATACACAATCATGTCGTCCAAATAGACTACTACACACTTGTTGATTAGTCCCTGAAATGATACGTCCATGGCCCTTTGGAAGGTCTCTCTTCTGTTGATTAACCCAAAGGGCATGCGTTTGTAAGCGAATGTTCCCCACTTAGTTCCGAAGGTGGTTTTCAAGTGGTGTTCTTTTGAAACTAAAACTTGGTTGTAACCTGAGAAACCATCCAGCAACAAGAAAATTTTAGAGCCAGACACGGTCTGCAGGAGTTGATCCATTGGTGGTACTTGGTAGTTGTCCTTTTCTGAACCTCTGTTGAGATTTCTGAAGTCTACACATAGCCGGATTTCCCCAAACTTTTTCCTTACAGGAAACGATTTTTCTACCCAGGAAGAGTGTCTAACTTGGAAGATAATTTTGGCATCTAAGAGTTTCTTTAACGCTTGACACATGAGGGGCTCAAGGGATGGGTGGTACTTCCAGAGATTCTATTGGAAGGGTTTTACTTCAGGCTTTAAAGGGACAGTGTGTTGAATGATACGGGTATCATAAGTTTTCAGATCTTGGTAGGACCATGCAAAGACATCTTGATATTGTCTGAAAAGTTTAAGATAGGCCTTCCTTTCCTCTTTAGATATGGTCTTGTTGCGGTTTATGTTTTTTGGGTTTTCCAGGGTATTGATATTTATAGTTTCATGCATGGGATAGGAACTACTGGTCTTCATGTTTTTTGACCCCTTGAATCTTTCCCTTAGGTCAAAAAGGTTTTCTAAATTTGATATTCCCTTCGATATCGTGTGAGACTTCGATCTATCAGTCAATTGATCTGCCCGAGGATCAGTTTTTGTTGAATGTTCTTGGAATACTTAATAGTCAATGGTCAAGTCTTTGAAATTATCTTGGTTAGTCAAAAATTTAATGATCTGTTCATCTCCTTCAAGGACTTTCCAATTAGAAATATTGTTGGGTATCGATGGTTTGTAGAGAAATTCCACAGTGAACCAGGAGGCTTCATAATCTTCTAGAGGTGATAACCTTGAAGTAGCGATGGCCAGAGAATCAACAAGAATGCTCTTTGCTTTGGGGATCGCTGTAATGTTGAAAGCTTCAAAATGATTTATTAGCCTATGTAGTTCCTGTTGGTAATTCTTCAGGTGTGAAGAGTTGCAATGTATAGTATTCCTTACTTGTCTAATGATGATTTTCGAGTCTCCGAAGACCTTCAATTATTTAATGTTCAAGTTCATGGATTTATTTAGCCCTTGTACTAGAGCTTCATATTTGGTGGTATTGTTTGTACATTCGAACTCTAGTATACAAGACATAAAATATCCTTTAACTTTTGGATCAATGAGGATGCACCCTGCCCCAGACCCTTCTTGCGATTTAGAGCGATCAAAGTATAAGGTAAAAAATTGTGGGCAAAACCTATTAGATTCCTCTTTCTTGTCACTTCCCTCTCCCTTTCCTATTTTTTTTGTGATTTCTAATGCAGGTTCTTGACAGAAAAGGATTTCCTCTTCCGTC
>JZKD02S1437337.1:119683-145582 GCA_000966675.3 Picea glauca | reverse complement strand
CAGCAGTCAACTACAAATTCCTCCTCCAGAATCATTCAAAAGAATCATCCTGCAAGTCATATAATTGGAGAAAAAGACAAAGGTGTACAAACCAAGAGAAAGCTAATCAAAAACACTGAACAATATCATATAGCTTTCATATCCATGCTAGAACCCAAGAATTTTAATGAAGCTAGCAAAGATGACCATTGGGTTAAAGAAATGAATGATGAACTTGATCAGATTGAGAAAAACAATATGTGGGAGATGGTTCAAAGACTTGAAGGTAAAAACGTCATTGGCTCCAAATGGATCTTTAAGAATAAGTTGAATGAGCAAGGACAAGTTATCAAGAACAAAGAAAGGTTAGCCTGTAAAGGCTATGCTCATATAGAAGGACTGGATTTTGATGAAACATTTGCGCCTGTAGCAAGATTAGAAGCTGTCAGAATGTTTCTTGCCTATGCTTGTCATAAAATATTTAAAGTCTATCAAATGGATGTCAAGTCAGCTTTTCTAAATGGAGATTTAAGTGAAGAAGTCTATATGGAACAACCAGAGGGTTTTAAACTGTCTGATAACCCTGAATTAGTATGCAAGCTGAAGAAAGATTTATATGGGTTAAAACAAGCCCCTCGATCCTAGTATCACATACTGGATATGTATCTCAAAGACAAAGGGTTCAAGAGAGGAACAACTGACAACAATCTGTATATTAAAATAGAGGATAATACTTTGCTCATCGTATTGGTCTATGTAGATGACATCATCTTTGGATGTAATAAGAATTCATTGGTACAATGGTTTGCTTCTACCATGGAGTCTGAGTTTGAAATGTCTATGATAGGATAACTATCATTTTTTCTTAGTCTGCAAATTACTCAGAGGTCTGAAGGGATGTTCATTTCTCAAGAAAAATATCTAAGAGAAATGCTGAAAAGGTTTCAAATGGAAGATTCTAAACCTGTGGGTACACCTATGGTAACTGGATGTAAATTAAGCAAGGATGATGACTCACCTGATGTTGATCAAAGCTCATATAGATCAATGATTGGCAGCCTGTTGTACATCACAACATCTCACCCAGAAATAATGCATGTTGTAGGAATGGTAGGAAGATATCAGGCTGCACCTAAACATAGTCATTTGCAAGATGTAAAAAGGATATTTAGGTATTTGAAAGAAACAATGACTTATGGTCTGTGGTATCCCAAAAATCAAAATTTTCAGCTAACTTCTTATTCATATGCATATTGGGTAAACTGTGTTGATGAGAGAAAAAGCACCAGTGGAGGAGCATTCTTCCTAGGTGACTCTTTAGTAGCCTGGCTTAGTAAAAAGCAAGGTTCCATTTCTTTATCAAACACAGAGGCAGAGTACATTGCTACTGCTACCTATTGCAGTCAGGTATTATGGATGATTCAGACACTTGTAGACTTGGAGGTAAAATACACTGCACCGATCCCGATTCATTGTGATAACACTAGTGCCATTAGTGTGTCTAAAAATCCTGTATTCCACTCCAAGACCAAGCATATTCCCATAAAATATCATTTTCTGAGAGAGAAGGTCACCAATAAGATTGTTCAAGTCCATTACATTCCAAACACAGAACAAATTGTAGACATTTTTACTAAACCTCTAGCCAAAACACCATTTGAATATCTCAGACAAAAGCTTGGTGTTATTCCGTCTCACATCTAAGAAAGTCCATCCTGTTAGAGGGAGTCTTGTATTGATTTCATATCTGATACCTCATAAGAATACTGCAACATCTCAGGGGGAGCATGTTTTCTTTGACATTGATGTCAAAGGGGGAGAAAAGGAGTGGTCTGGATCGGATGCTACAGTTGGAGGTCCAAACAGATTAGCACAGCTATTCAGGGTTGACATCAATGCCAAAGGGGGAGATTGTTGGAAGGTTTACAGTTGGGAGTGAGCTTGTCATTGATGGCAAGAAAACTGATGGCAAGATCAAAATATGCAGCGAAGGCAAAACAAGGACAAAATAAGCTCAGGAGGAATTAGCGCAGAGTCGAACGCAGTGCCTAAGCTCGGGAGGAGAAGCGTCAGTGATCGTTGAATCCCATTTAATTTCTTGAAAGAAGGAGGATCGTCAGATCAGATTGTAGACAAGAAGAATGCATAGAAGAGAAGGAAAGATCTCAGGCATCAGATCTGAGCATAAGTTCCGACCATGGTTGGATCAGGAAGAACCTGCATGTTCTTTAAAGTGCACGATCGAAGCGGTGGTCCAACTCCATTTCATATTTTTGGCTATCGGGATTTCGGATATCAGAATATGGAAATGTCAAGGTTCTTTACAACATGAGTCCCGAAATCGTGAAATGTGAAATCCCAAAACAGACACATCAACAAACGACGTTAGCTAAGAACACATGGCACAACCAGACAATGAGAAGTGTCAAGCTGGTTCAACATTTCAGGCATGTGTAATTCACGAATCAGAGTGACACGTGGCAGTTATTCAACACGTGTCAATCCACATGGGACGTCAGCAGGTTTACATCACTTCAGGGTTTCGCGAATTGTGACTTGGAGAGTCAACAAAAAATACCACAAGAATGTTGAAATCGTGAAATGATCTGAGCCATCAGATCAAGGTTTTATGTAGATCGTTGATCCAACCCCATTTCAGGGTTTCGGATATCGGAAGTTGGAGTGTCGAAACACTTTGCAACAAGAATGTCGAATTCACGAAATGTGAAATTGCGAAACAATCTCTGAGTCTCGGCTATCATGACTTGGAGTGATGAGACCCTTCATCATAGGAATTGCGAGATGCGAATTCACGATGAGATTTGGACCGTCAATACACCAAGATTCTGGACCGTTGATCTAAGCTCCATCTCGGAGTCTCGCCTATCGCAACTTGGAGTTATGAGAACCTCCATCTAAGGAACAACGAGATGCGAATTCACGATGAGATTTGGAACGTCAATTCATCAAGATCATGGATCGTCAATCAGGGTTGATAAAGGTCATAAGTTCGCAAAAATACTGAAAAGGTGAAATGGATGTAGCCTGTGGTCACATCGGTGGAGTATGGGGGAAGGAGCTAGTGCAGACAAGCTCCTTTTCGGAGTTTCAGGGATCGCGACCAGGAGTGTCGAGACACTTGGTCACACGAATGCTGAATTGCCGAATGCGGAAATGATGAAATGAATGCAAGATCCCATGGAGCCAATCCAATGATGCAGGTGAATTTGAGTATGATCGGAGGGATAATGTTTCTCTTCACAGTGTAGCTGCTAGAAACCATTGATGGTTTCTGCCAGAAGATTCGAAGAGACTTCTGTGTTACCGCCAGAGGAGCTGAAGAGACTCCAAGCTTCTTCTAGTGAATGAAGACTATTCTTAGAGGGGATTGACAGATGGATGAGCATTGAAATCTGTAACTGAAACATAAAGGATAAGCTTGACTATGCTAGAGAAGACAAAGAGTCTCAATTGCCAGAGAGGTTGAGGAATCTCAGCTGAACACCTAGTGATGCTGGACGAGTAGTGGGAACCACCAGAGAAGCTGAAGAGTTGTGATGATCAGGTAGAGCACTCGAGATGTGGAGGAAATTGGCGCGGTGTGAGAATGTAGAGGCATTTTGCGCATTTCATGCACAAGGTGCATAGAAGCTATAAGTACATGGTACAGAGAAGATATGGGGTTGTTTTTGTTGTTGGAGTTGTTGTGGTTGTTGTTGCGGAGGTGAAGTAATGCATGTGTGAAGAAGTAAAGGGGTGGTGCAGTAGATGAAATGGACAGGAAACAAAAGGTGCATTGAACGGGAATGGAATACAGAGCACAAAAGAAAGAAGAATAGAAAGTGCAATGTATGCATGCAGGAAGACTGTGAGGCAAACGGAGCAGCGAAATCTTGCAGAACAATGATGAGACTGGTAAATTGTTATTGAACACTATATCACTGTAATAGGTTTCAATATTTCATATTCATAAACTAGGGTGGAAGGGAGGTGCTAGAGAGGATTGGTGTCCTCAGAGGTTCAAGTGGGTGCTTGAACACATGGAGTTGTAGCTTCCTTCTAGTTGGTGCTAGAGAAACCAGGGAGTTGGTGACTCCTTCTAGTTGGTGCTAGAGAAACCAAGGAGTTAGTGCTTCCTTCTAGTGGGTGCTAGAGAAAAACAGAGAGTTGGTACTCTCAGCAAGTTGCCACTTGCAAAATAGAGGTTGTAGCCTCACAATGAGTTGGTGCTCATATGTATGATAATGTAAAGAATGTAAATAATACTTATCATATACAGAAGAAGAGGTTTTTACCCTGTATGGGTTTCCTCGGGAAATATCTATCTCTGTGTTTCTCATATATGTGACTAATGATGAATGTGCCATTATTTATTTCCCTGCATTATTGTAATCATCATTGAGTGCCTTGTAAAGATTTTAAAAGAAGCATAATTGTTTAAGCACGGTAACAACTGATTCACACCCCCCCCCCTCTCAGTTGTCCAACATTACACTACTGCAGAGTAGGAGTTTCTGAAGGGACCAAGAGGAAGATACATTAGGTTACTTTACATGTTGATTAAGATATTATTGCATGATAAATGCATGATGACAATGGAGTCGGACAACTAAATCACTTTGCGTACATGGGGCAAATGAGAGAAGCACTAAGGAAGATATGAGATATGGAGAGGGATCTAGATGGAGGCTAGAAGAAGGAAGCAATGGAACCCATTATGATGGATGAGGAACAAACCAAGGAGATAATGGAAAGAGAAGAAGTGATGCATAAAGGAATACCCTACTAGTATAAGATCAATAAGAAAAATAGGGCAATATCCGAGTGAGAGGGATTGGACAGTGATGAGGAAGAGGTAGAGGATCTCTTTGTGATGGGGTATATTGATGAAATATTGTGCATCACATATGAGAGGAAAACTAGAGGTTGAGGGTTTGATGTAGAAGAAGGATCTCCATTCTAGATCCGAATTAATGTGGAACCCACAACCCCATGTGCGACTAAGACATATGAAGATGAAGAAACGTTCAGAAAATGAGTGATTAGTGGTAGAAGGATAATTATAAGTTCAACTAGCAACAATCAATTATCTACACCACATGGAGGTGGTAGTACAACAAATTTGACAATGGTAGGAGTATATCCAACTATTTGGTTACTAGAGTTCCGTGGAGAAGGGTTAGAGGACTCAGAAAAGTACATTTTTATTTGTGAGAAGATTTGGGAAGCCAATTAGATTACATATGAAGATAAAAAAATGGCGTGGTTGGTTATCACATTCAGAGACCGCACACTGGACTGGTCTATGGGTCTCGCAGTAAATAGTCCACAATGAGCACCTACAACTGTCGTGAATGTGAAAAAGGCATTGATTAATGAATTTCAATTGCATATTTCAGAGGATCAATTCATGAATGAGATGATAGATATCAAATAGAAGACAGGTGAGTTCGTTTGGGAGGTTGATCAAAAGTTCAAGAGGCTAAAATGTAAGTTGAAGTATCCTATTACAAACATGAAATATAGATATTTATTTGTTAACTCGTTATTAACACATTTGAAGTATCCATCGAGGCAATAGAAATTCCAAACCTAGGATAAGGACTTGCAAGAATCCTTAAAATTGGAGGAAAATAAATATAAACATACATATCTAGCTGTGGAAGAGATGAGAGAAGATCTAAAGAACCTGACATTCCAACAGAATCAAAATAAGGGAAAGGAAAAGAGGGAAGATGTCTGGTGCACATTTTGCAGAACATAAGGTCATCATAAGAATGAGTACCCAACCTTTGCGAAGTACTTGTGGACATGAATTCCAAATCCTTTACCCATAGGAGGACCATGGTGTGAGATATGTAGAACACATGGACATGATCCTTATAATTGTCCCGTGATGCAAAAGTATCGAACAATAGAAAAGACTACATTTTTTAATTTTTACAAGTCAGTTGGAAATGAAGACAAGGATTACTAAACCTTGGAAATAATGAAGGAGAGGACATCAAATACTTATAGGGTGCAGGATGAATTGATGACAAGAAAACATGTGCAACAACCACATTATAATAACACACAACAATTTGTAGTTCCACCGCCCTACAATAATGCACAATATTTTGGAGCACCACCATAGTATAACAACGCGCACCAATGTGCAACACCACCACAGTACAATAAGGTGTATCTATAGTACAATAATGCACCATAGTATAATACACCGCGTTGAGACAATCAAGGTAACATAGGAGGCTTCAAAGGAGGAGGCCGTGGAGGAAGAGGATTTGGAGGAGGTAGAGGACCAGTATTTTTCCACAACTGTTATAAATTTGGAAACTATGCAAGATATTGTCCACAACCACCTGTGACATGTATGTATTGTCATGCAATATACCATGAGACAGAAGATTGTTCGACACTTTTGGTAAAGATACATGACAAGAGGAACCAAAACAATCATAATGTTTAATGGGTTGTTGTGGAAAACAAATAAGATGATGGGAAGAAGATCAATATAGTTACTAGATATGGAACCAAGAAAAGAGAAGATGCAACAAAGAAGGATCAAGACCAGTACCAATGGGTTAGAAATAATACCACACTCCAACAAAATTTTGATGCGCACAAAGAGAAAGAGACATTCAAAGAAGCTAGACAAGAGATTTTGAAGGAGAATATTGCGTCTACTTTAGGAACAAAGCTAGTAGATGATGTACCAGTCTATGACATGCCTCCACTATTTGATCAGAACAACAGAGAACAACCATAAGAAAAAGTAAGTAATCTAAGAAATTTCTTGAGGTCTTGGGTGAATTTGTTGAATGATAAAATCACTTTACAAGTATTATAGAGTATGTTAGAAAAGTGTAATTATGGATAAGAAATGAAATTAGAACACAAGAGAGTCAATAATGTTCGTAAGAAGAGAAGAACAAGTAGGGAATTTAGTTTGAATGCAAACATTGGATATTTCAATATGGGTGATATCATACTAGACTTAGGGTCTGAAGTAAATGTTCTACCTAAGAAGACATTGGAAGCTATGGGAGAACCTACATTGGGATTTTCACCTATTCAATTGAAGTTAGCAAATCAACATAGAGTGGTACCAATTGGTAGATTGAAGGGAATACCAGTAGATCTAGATGGAGTGTACACAATGATAGACTTTGAAGTGATCGACATAGTAGATAACACTTCACCATATCCAACATTGTTGGGGATGGACTGATATTTTGATAACTAGGATATTATCAACCTAAAGACTAGAAAGATGATATTTGAATCAGGAGAATAAAGAGTTACTATAGCATTAGATCCTTCAGAAGGAGGAAGGTATGTGGAACCTACGGCATAAAATTTCATTACAAAAGACATAAACCAACTGTAAAGAACTACCTCATGGGATGAAGATTATGTGAACCCAATAGAAGATGGCATGACGAGTTGGAGGAGTATTAGGTCCCGTGCTTCATACTCTAAATCAGGACTAGAGAATTGGTAGCAGCGATTGCATGAATTATCCACCAGAATATGTGCAAGGATGACGTGCGTAGTAACATGGGTTAGTACAGAAGTAAGAGATCCTCCTACTTGTTATGGTCAGAATGAGTTAGAAGATTTTTTAATGAATTTTGAGATAAAAATAGTGGAAAATCAAATATTATTAGTATTGGATATGGCCTTGAAAGAAACGCCTGCGCGATGGTGGGGAACTCATAAAGAGAATATCAACAACTGGTATCAATGTAAGAGGTTACTACACATTAGATTTGGCGCAGAGCAGGAGGACATATACGTGGAGAAGTATGATGAAATGGGACAACCCAAAGAACATGTAGAAATATGTATAATTCAATGGAGATTAGTAGCACCAGAAGAGTGGCCGCATCATTTTATTCATACATTGGAAGGAATTCCAAGGAATTGGTACACATAATTGGAACAGTCTAGGGAAACTACAAGTTGGGAAGAAATGCAACATTCGAGCATGAGAATCCATAAATAGATACAACATTGAGGTTGGTAAGAGATAGGATTTTTGAAGAACCAGAAGTGGAGATTAGGAAAACTTATCAAAACGAGAAGATACATACAGTTATATAGTTACTACATTGTTATCATGTCGCAGAAGAAGAATATTCAACAGAAGACAACCCACACAACATCAAGATTATAGAAGTTGAAGGAGAAAGAGAAGTAGAAGTTACAAAGCTATATTTGGAAGATTATGCCGCACCATTAAATATCAAGAAGGTAAACATTGGAACAACATAAAACCCAAAGATTGCAAGCATTAGGGATTATTAGGATAATCAAATAGTTTAAATAATAATAGAGTTACTGGATGGGTATAGTGACCTATTTCCAATGACATTCTCATAGATGAAAGGGGTTGCAGGAGAACTTGGAGAGATGAATATCCCTTTGAAACTGGATGCCAAACCAATAAGAAAGAGACCTTACAAGATGAACCTGGTGTATAAGCAAAATATGAAGCAAGAAATTGACAATATGTTATAGTTTGGTGTCATAGAACCTATGGAAGAATCAAAATGTATCATCCCTATGGTAGTACAGGAAAAGAAGCAAGGGAGAATAAGGATCTATGTATATTTGAGAAAGTTGAATGATGCTTGTCTTCATGATCCTTTTCCTACCCCATTTACAGATGGAGGTTTGGAGAATGTAGGAGGTCAAGAATCTTATTCATTCACTGATGGATTCTCAGGATATCACTAGATCAAAATAGCACCATAAGATAGACATAAGATTACATTTTCAACATCATGGGGATCATATAAATATACAATAATTACATTTGGGTTGAAGAATGTACCTGCAATTTTTTCAAGGGTAGTAGTAGCTTCCTTTAAAGACTTTATTCATAAGTTTTTAGAAGTTTATTTGGATGATTGGACAATGTTTATCTTATTGAAGGATCATGTGGAAGTATTAAGATTAATGTTACACAAGGGGTAGAAAGAGTCAAATTTCATTGAATATTAGGAAATGCATTTTCATCTCACCTTTTGGTATTCTGCTAGGGCATGTGGTGTGTAAACAAGGTATGTTGGTTGATCATGCTAAAATTGTTGTCATAGTTAACTTACCACCACCTAAGTCAGTTTTCCAGTTAAAAAGTACACTTGGTCATATGGGGTATTATAGGAAGTTTATAAGGGGATATGCACAAATTATTGCACTGATGGAGAAATTAATGAAGAAGGACATTAAGTATCATTGGAATGATGAATTCCAACAAATATTGGATATATTGAAGGATAAAATGGTGACAACGCCAATTTTAGTGTTTCCATACTAGGCAAAGGAATTTCATATCCATGTGGATTCATCTGCAATAGTGCTGGGAGCAGTATTAACACAACTAGGTGATGGTGATATAGATCACCCTATAGAATTTGTAAGAAGGAAGCTATTAGATTCAGAACAAACATACAATAAAACAAAAAGATAAGGGTTGGCCATGGTGTATGCATTGCAAAAATTTAGACATTATTTGTTAGGTCAACATTTTAATATGTTTACAGATCATTGTTCTCTTAGATATTTAGTCAATAAGCCAGTGTTGGGGGGAAGAATATGCAGATGGATACTATTGTTTTAGGAGTTTGATTTTGAATTTGTGGTGAAGCCTGGATTATTGAATGCAGATCCATATCATCTATTCAGGATAACTAATGGAGAGGAACCAAGTAACTTGGAGGACAACTTCCCAGATGCACAATTTTTTTCAGTACACATTGCTGATGAATATTTCGCTGACATTATTGAGTTTTTGAGTACAAGATTTTCTCCAAGGGAATTTGATACTGCGTAGAAGAAAAATTTGGTGGTCAGAGATGCAGACTACCAACTAATTGTAGGACACTTGTACAAACTTGGTGCATACAACATTTTGAGGATATGTGTTATGGATCATAAATGACCTATCATTTTAGCAGAAGCACACAAAGTAATTGTTGGAGGACATTATGTAGGGAAAGATACTGCACAAAAGATATTGCGTGTAGTATTATGGTGGCAAACAATTCACAACGATGAAAATGAGTATTGTTATAATTGTGATGTCTGTTAGAGGGTTGGAAATCCATCCAGGAGGGACGATATGCCATTAAGACCTCAAGTAACTTTGAACATGTTTGACAAGTGGGAAGTAGAATTTGTAGGACAAATTAATCCACTAGACACAAGATCATGAGCTAGGTATACTATTACAACAATGAAATATTTGACCAGATGGGATGAAACAACAACAATGAAAGATTGCAACACAGAAACTGCAACACACTTCTTATTTGAGTAAGTAGTCACAAGATTTGGATTCCCCAAATTTCTAATGAGTGATCAAGGGACTCATTTCATCAATAGTACTATCCATGCAATGAATAAATAATTAGAGACACATCATTAGAAGAGAACTCTTCACCATCCCCAAGCCAATGGAACAATGGAAGAATTCAACAAGATATTGGAGAATCCTTAACCAAGATTTGCAATGTAAATAAGGATGAAGGGGATTTGAAGATACCAACAATGTTATGGGAATATAGAACTACATGCAAGAATATTATAGTTAAGACACCTTTTAGATTGGTGTATGGAAAAGAACCAGTAGTTCCTGTAGAGTATTTGATACCTAGTCTATGCATTGCAACAATTACAGATATGACAGAAAGAGGCGCAACTCAGGAAAGATTGGAGCAACTCATGGAATTATAAGAAGATACAATTGTAGTTGGTTTCCATCAGGAGGTACATAAAGAAAAGAACACATATTGGCATGACATAAAAATCAAGAAGAAGAAATTTAAGGAAGGAGATATGGTTCTCCTCTATGATAGTAAATACTTGTAGCACCCAGGGAAGTTCAGGATGCTTTAGCTAGGGCCATATGAGATCAATTTTGTCACATATGGAGGTGTTGTGCAACTGTAGGACTTATCAGGCAAGGAGATGCAAGGAATGGTGAATGGTAGTCAATTGAAATTGTATAGGGACAGTAGACCTACCAATCCTCAATAGTTTTTGCGTATAAATTAGAAGTGTACATATTGTATATATTAGGAGTCAAAAAGAAGAAAAAGGAAGAAAAAGTGAATAAAATATGAAAAAGGAAGAAAAATGAATAAACGAGGAAAAAGGAAGAAAAAAAAGTAGAAAAATGAGAAAAACCCAAAAAGAAGTAGGTAGATGGACAAGTGGTAGACATACAGTTGAAGGATGCAAAGCGAAAAAAACCCTAGAAAGAGGTGTGACGAAACCCAAAGACATTGCATGGAAGACAAAGTGAACACAACACTGTTGAGGAAAAGGTATGGAAAACCTTACTCAAGCATTTTCAGATCTTGTTGGGATAAGACAAGATAGTTGGGAATGTCACCCAGGGTTTATAGCCTAAAAAAAATCGCTTAATACACAAGTAAAGGATAAAGGCTAGTTTTTATGTGTTATATATAACAGTGAAAAAGAAATAAACTTAAACAAAGTTACATGATCATAAATTACACAAATGTGTACATGGAGATAAAATCAAAAGAATGAATTAGATCATTAAAAGACATGTGTGAGACTGAAACAATAATCTAAATTGTATATTTATTTCATTCTCATATACAAAAATGAGTTCTGTTTACAAACCCCTGCGAGTGTAGGGAACAAAGTCAGATTTATAAGCCTTCAATGGGCACCATACAAAAATATTTTGACAAGAAAAAGAAAACTGAAGCTAAAGATCTAGATCAACTTGCAACTAAATGCTGTCACTTGACTCTAAAATATATTCTTTATCAGTCATGAAATTCAATTCACAAACAAACAAGAATACATAGACTGCCAAAGATAAATCATACACCTTTAAAAGAAGCCGTTGAAATATGTGATTCAGTTTTTTGAATCCCGTTGCCTTCAATAAGACCCTGATGTCATCAATAGGATTAAGCCTTCTAGTAAACTTAGAATGGATTAAAATAAAAGTATCTCACTAGTATAGAGAAAACCTTATGGCTGTAGTTATCCTTCTATTCTCTCCCTTGTCTCTTCATTTCATTGAGCTTTTATTCCTTCTCAATAAATTATGGTAGTTTAACTACCTTTCTTTAGTTAAGCCAAATTAACTTAACTAATTAGTTGAGACAAATAGTAATAGTATATATAAATAAGGGTCTAATTAATAATAACTAAATAGGTTGGACCCCTTGTGACTCCCAATTATTTATTTTAATAATCATCAAACATGAAAAAATCAATCATTTGATTCAAATATCCTCCTTTTGACTCTTGTGCTCATATTTATAATCAAATATTTAAATATAAACAAAATATAATATGACCATATCCAAAAAATAACATTATATCTATGTTGTCCAAAAAAAATACCTAAATATATGCTTGTTGTCCAAAATACTATCAGAGGAAAGGATTGTCTTCAACATAAAAATTAACATTTAAAGATCATCAAAAACCATATTTACTGTGAGAGGCATTTGGCCTCTTTTCACTGTTGTCCCCTTTTGATATTTCTGTGGCAACCTTAGGGTGATTGGAACCTTGAGGATGAACTGCATTGATAACATGAGAAAAACAATTTTTAATATGAAGGCGGGAGGACACAAATTCAGAGGACTCTTTGGATGATTTGGAGGTAGTTGCCACTCCTTTTCCTTTATCCCTCACAGGCTTGGGAACGTCGGTTTTTAACCTCTTACTTGCATGATATGACTACAAGGGTGAGACAACATGATCCACTTGGTGATGAACAACAGGTTGGTGGAAAATCTCTTGCCAACCAGTAGGCCAATCGTGGTGATGAACAATAGGTTGGTGGATAATCTCTTTCCAACCATTGTTGGTAGGTGGTTCTGGTTGCATTGATACATGAGGAGGGACTTAGATACCGTAAATTTTTTTATGTTCTTGGAAGGGAGTTCTTTCAATTTGGGGCTGAAGGATCCCATGGACTACTAGGTTGAAGAGCCCATCTTGAAAAATATGATTCAATTCTTGTGGATCAACATCAAAATGTATGGAAAAATGAGGTCTTCTATGACCCCTCTGCCAATTTCCTCTGCCTCTATTTCCTTTTCCATTACTGCCTCTACTAAAGAAACTAATCCTGAAGCAACGTTCCAATTATTTATGAAAAATCTTGACAATCCATGCATCAACCCAATCAATCCATTCATCATATTACTCAAATAAATAGTTAATTTATATTGAACATGGAGTGATAGGGTTATTGGGAAGATGACAGGTTCATAGTGAATGAAAAGTGGTAGCATGGACAAGAACCACCAGTGTATATTTTTCAAGAAAACACAGATGAAAATTCCATATAAAAACAATACTTGCAATTCCAAATTTCAAATGCCAGTCACTTCCTTTTCCTTTTCCTTTTTATTATTTCTTTTGAAATGCCATTTAGAATAACAAAAAAGGGAATTAAAAATGAATCTGGGAAGATGGTAGGCTTGTAAGAAGTGAAAAGTGGTATAATGAACATGAAATGAGATAGACATTGTTCCATTAAATAAAATAACATTTGTTCTTTAAAATGACATACCCTTAATTTAAAAAAAAAAAAACATTTTAAACTGTACGAAATATCAAAGTTAAAGATGCAACAACATCCATATCAAACCCAAAGTAGAACTCCAGGACTGTCAAACTCAGCCAGTTAATTCCTATCTTTTCTTCATTCATGTTTGATCGAACATCAAAACAATTTATACATAGACTGTCCATAATCCAACTAACAACGATTATGTTCAGATCACTTAGAGAAGACATTGGGAGGCTGAGGAAAAGAACATTCCATCGAACTTATTCATTTACATCAACCAAATTTAATTGGTGTACAATGGACTGGTTTCGAGACCCTCTATTCTATTAGTTGGTCACCCTTTCTTCTTCTAACAATCAAACAACTCCAAGCATCGCTAAGCCAAAACAATTATAACCAATTTCTTCCCACTGTACAATTTATTTATTTTTATTTGCAGTTCTCTTTTCATATAATGGACTATCAACAAAATCATTCCAACAATTCAAATAGACCACATAAATCGCACAATGGAGTGTAACATAAGCCAACAAATTTCCAACATATAAGGTTGATATATACCTTCAGTATTTTCTATGTGATGGGTTGGGTTTGAAATCCTGGTGTTCCTTTTTTTATTCATTATACGACCTTAAAAAATGATCAACACTCCTGTAGGTAGTTATCGAATTAACCAAGGAGTTATACAAGTAACAAATCTCTCTACTGTTAGGTTCAAACATAACCATTTCAAAACCCAAGTTCAAATCCACAACAGTCATGAGAAGGGAGAACGAGTTCTGAACAACCAGGTGGGTGAGAAAATTCTACAAGTGGGGTTTGTAACATGAAACCAAAACCTGAATCAATTTACAACAAAGTTTGACACAGTTTCTGCCAAGGTGGTCGTAAGGAAAAAACTCGGCTTTGTATACAAAAATAAATGTGGAATGGTAACTTGACAGGGCCACAAGCCTCTCATGGATTGAGTAGGAGGTAGGAATAAGCACATTACAAAAAACCTAGAACCTGAATGTCTCTTTTGTTTACCATGAAAAACTCTCTAGGATTCTACCACGAGACATGGGTGGAAAGAAAACAAATTTTCCATAAATTCTATCAACAACAAGGATAAATAATAACTAGTCATTCACCCCAGGTGTAATCATAACCAAATAAATTCATCATGAAATAGAATAAAACAAATTCCAACTTGCAATATTCAAAACTCCAACCAATATCATTTGCACAGACAAAGAATATATTCAAGCATTGTATCTTTCAGAAAGAAAACACCCTGTATGCGAATTCTAAGAGCGAGCACAAAGATTCTATCCAAAGCAAGGTTACAATGATGAATTGAAGGGAGAGAGTCACCATACCTATGAGGAAAGTGCCAAAAAAAACAAAGACCACAACTATTCTACCAACGACCAAGTGAAACGGAGGAAAACTAACTAGAGAAACCAAAAATGCATGACAAAGTGAGGGTGGTGAGCTTGATGTGGGGCAAGAATGACGTGTAGTAAATGCATGCCGCTTCTACACCCTCTTATTAATGTCTATCAACCATAACTAGGATGGAGCGCATCCAAACTTTCATTAAATACATTAATCAACCATATTCAAATCCAACATGTCACTTCCACTTTGCCAATTTGAAATGAAAACCCCATACACCATAGTTTTTATACCAACACCATATAATATATGTTCCATATTCACTTTTAATAAGTTCCAATTTGCAAAGATTGAATTGAACTCAAAACAATTGCATAAACCATAACTATTGTCCACCAAACATAACTAATACCATGAACACAATATGTCATAACCAATGTGTGTGTGATTTGAAGTTCAAATTTTAATCATATGAAAAAGTAGATACATAGCAGTCATAACCAAAATGATTGTCATTTCAAACCCTCTTTTTAATTTTAAATTTTCATCTCTTATCATCCTTGATTGTATGTGAAAACTTGTTTGAACTCCTGTGTTTTTCTCAAACTGTAGAATTGTTTCGTAAATTTGTCATGAGCATGATTCAAAGAAGCATTTTTTTATTATTATCAATATTTAAACAAGGGGTACCACCTATTTAGTATCTTATTAATATGTGTGTATATAAATAATAAGGTATTGCAATCAATTTGCATGCAGGTACCCTACGTTGCACTTTTGGGCGTCAACAAACACGATGAAATAGAATGTGGTCGGAAAAAGAAAAAAGGCGGTGAACAAAAAAGTGGGATATGACAAAGAATTTATGGCAGGCTGTATAAAAGTAGGAAAATTGAAAGATAATCCTTATTGTGACTTAGAGAAGATGATAACTAAGGAAATAAATTCGAGCAAACACATAGAGCGACTAAGTATCCTCGAAGTTTTCAGCAACAATTCACAACAATAGGTCTAATATTTTGCAATATGGTGCCACCAAAGGTTGGAGCACCTAGTAAAATGATAAGGAACACCTGCAACAACACAAGATGTTTATAGGAGCAAGTACCAGAAGTTGAAAACGCTAGTCAGAAACTAGGAGTCGTAGACGTGGATGCGATTCCATCACCTGAACCAGTGAGCCCAACACTTGTGTAAAAATAAGATCCAATTGTGGAGAAAATGGATGTGGATCCAAGGGTAGAAGGATAAAACCCTGCTGAAGGAAAAAACCCCACACAACAACTGGGTTTGGGAGCACCACATCAGAAAAATGAAGAAAACGATGAAATGACAAAATTAGACAAGCCTAGGGAAGAGGCTAAACCAATACAAAAACCTTTCATAGAGACAGTATTGCAGACAGATGAACAGGTGCAAGTAGAATATGTTACAGGTGAAATAGAATCATACGAAGAGGATGCACCACCAAAATAAGGGCCATCCATCGCGAAAAAAGAAAGAAAGGGGAAACAACCCGTGTAAAGGCCACCGTGCAAATAGGCTGAAGTCACAATAGCACTACCATGCATACCCGAAGGAGTGACAATTATTCCTAACATTTTAGGTTGTGTAGAAAAAATGGGGTATGCAGATCATGACATAGAAGATAGAGATAAATTACTTGAATTTGAGTCACATGTATACATGGAGAGAAAAGGGATCAGTGCGTCTAGAGTTCCAATACTTGAACCAAAACAATAAATAACAGGCTTAGACAACACAGGATAATGAAATTACTAGAGATCCTTCATTTTGGACACGGAAAGAATGTGAATAATCGTGTCAAACAATTGTTGGCGTTAGTACATGGGGGTATTATGTGTATAGACATGCCCGTATCGATTGATGTATACCTAATTGCAAAGATCACAGGGCTTCCAACTGATGGAGAAAAACCTGAACATAATATGAATGATAAAACTAACGAGAAGACCCTAGCCGAGGAGATGAAGAAAACATATGGAACAATGAGAGGATCCAAAAGAACTATAATCAACAAGATTAGTGAACCTGCGACAATACTGAAAACTAAACTAATGGCATGAAAATTATTAAGGAAATGTCACAAGGAGGAAGCACCAACAGGGGTGATCACAGTAGCCACGTAGTACGCGAAAGGGACTTTACTTAGCTGGAGTCCATACCTATTGAACTTATTTCTAGATGATTTCAAAGAAGAACAAGACTTAGGCATATAATTATATTATTCGTGATTGATCATACTTATAGAATTGGTGGGATGGAGACAACTAAAATACAACATGTTTTTTCAAAGGATAGGAAAGTGTCGCATAGCACACTATGAAATATTGTGGCACACTTTAGACACAAAATATAGGAAGGCCAACTACGGTATATTTTCAATGTACTTTGAGGAGATACAAGAAAAGGTGGTTGAGACATGGAGGATACCACCAGAAGTGGTGGAGGAACACATAGATATAGCATATTTCCAAGTATCAAGGAACAATGTATGGATTTAGGAAAAGAGAGATCCAAATAAGAAATGTGATGTAGACCCCCTACCTCGGTAGGGTTCGCTGACCCCCCAGTCAATGGATCCTCAAATTCCTGAGTCGAAATGGCTCTTCTATTCCCTAGTGGAATCCTGTTATCTGGTCCACATGCCCTAAAGAAATTGCACCCACGCAAACAAGCACCTGGTGCAAGCTTCCCCCATACGACCATAGGTTGTGATCGTATGCCTACAAAAAAGGCGTTTCGTGTTTCATAATATCAGGAATTCTACATGTGAGTCACTCTGACTCCTTCAATTCCCGAAACCCTGACATGGGATAATGGTCTCTAGATCCTCCGTTTAATTCTCCTGATGTGACCCTCGTTGCGACCTGGGGCCAATCTTTTGAACACATCAGGACTTCGCATTTTGCGAAGTTGGAACTCAACCCAACTCTTCTTCTTTGGAAGACTGATCCTCGAACCTCTGAAATCCACTTGCCCAGATCAACAATCACTATCCATTGTTATCTGGCGGTCGATATCCTCTCTGGGTTCCAGACTTCTGAGATCTCAAATATCAGACTCTCGTCTGTGCTGACTGGATATCTTTCAGAATGGAAGATCTGCTAACATGTTTCCTCCCAGATTAACGACTATGATTTCGCTTTGGGTATTTGACCTCCTCGACCAGATCAACGGTCCTTAGACTCCCTCCTTGATCAATGATCAAGATATTCTCTGGATCTTTGGACCTTTTCCCCTTCATTTTCTTCCGAATTTCTAGATCTGGTGTCACCTGTCCCTTCTGGATCTGACGGTCCAGAATCTCTTCAGCTCTCCACACTCCGAGAATTTCAAGTTTCAAACACGACTTATTATGAGATCACGATATCTGACGGTTCACACTTGATTCAATCAAATTACTGAGATTCCACCTCGATGTTCTGGGACTCCAAACTTCGAGAATCTCAAGTCTCAACAAACACAAATCTCTGGAGTGATTTCTCCCAGAGTTCACGATCTCTCACCACATGCCCTCCTGGATCTAATAGTCCAACATTGCTTCGATGCTTCTAGCTTCAACAATCTCAATTGTCAACTGAAACCTCACTATAACTTACCTGGAGCTCGCGATCTGTTGACAGTTGTCCCTTCGCGGGTGGAAGGCTCTCGGCTTATCATGGTTCAGCCTTCGGGTATTTCAACCTTCTGTGCACTTGTTCCTTTGGAGCATCTTCACCCGAAACACACGATCTCTTGACGCGTGTCTCCCTTTTCATCTAAGGACCTCTATCCGCTTCGGTTCTTTAGGTTTCAGGTGTTTCAACTCCTATGCACTCGATTATTTCAGAGCGCTTTCACCCGAAAACTAAGATCTTATGCCACCTGTCACTTTTAACGATGGACAGTCCTGGCTTTCTTTGGGACTTCAATACTTTGACATGTCCTCTCTCTTGTTTGTACATAGAGTTAAGGCTCGTTCACTTTCTTCCAGATCCAATTACTGTTGATCCTTTTCACTTAGATCCAATGATTGAGATCATTTCTCTTGTGCGCTCTCCTGTGTGCCTGGAATTGAGGTTCAACGGTCCAGATTCCCTTCTCTGTAGCTGATCTAATGGTTGTTGACGCTCCTCCTCTTGATCTTACAATTCCTTCCAAACTTGGAATATTTTCTACGTGTCAAAGGTCTTGGCCTTTGATTGTTCCTCCTACGAGCCCGGTTCCTTTGGGTCTCATCTGCGTTCTGGAAACGCTATCCCTCTTTAGCTTTGGTAATGAAATTTGACCTTGGCTTTGACATGTACTCACGCTCACGTGAAAACTTTCACTGTCTCTCCTGAGATTTTCAACTTAGAATAATCCACTCTTCACACACTGCTTGTGCTATCTCTCCTGAGCTTACGAACTTGGAAACAAATTGCCTCTACGCACACTCCTTATGCTTGACAAGCCCTCAAATGGATGTCATTTAAGACTTTGAATGAGTGTTGGCCTATTGCACCCCTTGCACAGGTCTTCCTCCAAATTATTCAACAACTTTGTTTCCTCCTTGAGCTTAAAACTGCTTGGACCTCAAAGGTCTTTGTCTCTTCTACCTCTTGAAGAGATGTGAGTGCCCTCTTGGAAACTTACGCTCTAGCACTCCTTGCTGAGATTTGTAGAGTGTTCAATAAATCTATAAGTGTCTTCTCCATAGACACTTCCCGTGTCACATAACTCGAAATAGAGTTCCCTTGTGCACTCCTTGCACTCACTCGATGCCCTCCTGGCAGAGCTTCATAGAATCCTCAACAATTTTTTCTTCTCTCTGAGCTCTCCTTTGCATAGTCCTTCCTCCAAGGTGTTTAGTAACCTTGAGGTTTTCCATGAGTTTGTAAATGCTCTGGTGTGCCCTCCTGGCACATCCTTATGTGAACTCGGTTAGAGGTTCATATGTGCACTCTTTGCGCTGGCTACAAAACTTCCAAATGTTCTAATGTGCACTCCTTGCACTACCTAAAGAACCCAGAATAGTCCCAGTAAACTCTCAGATAGAGAATTTTATATCTCCCTACAGATGAAAGATAACATACATCTACAACATAAAACCAAAACATAAATTATAACATTCAAATGCGTAAATACACACAGACAATTCATATGTAGGAAAAAATGATTTTCTATTCCTCTGAATATATGGTTACAATGTGTACAAATCTCGGACTGCAATAGAGTCTCGACTCTCTCTCTCTTTTCTATTCTACCTCTTATTCAACAATAATCCCCTTTCTCTCTCATCTCCCTTCATTACAAAAGAGGGATTTACGATCTTATCCTCTTCCACTGCCTTAGTGCTATCACTATCTAAGTTATGACACCATAGTCCTACGACTACATTCCATAAAGGTTCATCCAGACTTGACTATGATCTAGACCTACTACAGGAAACCATTTAAGGCCTCCCTATCCACTACCTGTACAAGGACACGGTCTGGAATTTATAGCCTTACAACACAAAAATCTGTATTGGATTATTTCAAATTTTAAAAATGGGAGGGTCGGTGCCTCTCCCTTTCCCCATTGCGTGTTGGCGTGCCAGTGCATTTGTTGAGGTGGAGTGATGCTCCTGCATCATAATCCACAGTTGGGTAAATCATGAGCTCGTGCTCATGGTCTCCTCTCCTCCAGTGTTGAAATCCTCCTGGATCCCAAGTTCTCTTCTGGAGTTGTCCTCTTTCTCCTCTCCAGCTATGTTGCCACTTCTGCATCTTATTTTTCTTCCCTGCTGCTATGGCAAGTTCTCTTATGTTCAACTCCCTTTTGTTGTCTTCTTTTGTTAACCTCAACATCATCTTCTTGACCTCTTCAATCACCTTGTCCAGCTGCTCTAGTGGTTGGCTCTTCTTACGCAGTCTTCTCAGATACACTTTCTTCCCCCCATACTTATCAGTGGGTTGATCTACTCAATCCCCCCTGCTGTATTTATCTCCATTTTGGCATTGATTTTCCACTCTGTTGTAGATTCTAGTCCTACAGTCTCATCACCAAGCTGCTTCTTGGCTTCCTCTTCTGAAAGATTATCTTCTGTCAACTCTTCTTCTGTTGGCATATCTCCAATTCCCTCCAACCGTTCCTCTGGCTGGTATGCTCCTCCATCTGTCTCCAACCTTACCTGTCGAATGTGCCTACCTTTCTCCACTGCTTCTATTTCCTCATGTAGCTCAACAAATTCTATGTTGTCTTCTTCCTCTTCTGATGTACGATCTAGTGCTACAGTCGATTCCAGTTCATCTTCTTGGCTAAAAATTTTGAGCAATTTTGTTGAATGCCCTTCTCTTAAAATTTGCATGACTGTCTTCTGGCAGACATCTATTGGTTCTGGGTTGTCCAACCAATCCTCCAACATCCTCAATTCTATCTCCCATTGAATGAGCATATCAACTGTGTGCTCCTCTTCTTCTCCTTGGGTATCTTATGATATCTTCTCCTTCATCATGACAGTCACCGCTGGCTATCTTTCTTCTATTGTTGCATTTGCAACACATACTCTGGCCTCATCTGGGCTATCTAGTAGGAATATTTGAATTCCCCCAATCATCAGAATGCTCCTCTGATCCTCCTCCTGGATGGTGAAAGTTTTTAACTTGTCATCATCTTCATTCACATGGTCTGCAACCCCACATGAACCTTCACCTATCAATACTCCTTGCTGACATGAACCCACTTCTAAGCTCCTGAGACTCTTTGACAGTCTCATCTCCTTCCCCCTGCCCACCTAGAAATTTGGGAATTTTCTGCCACACACCTGATGGTCTATGATATCAATTGATCCCATCTCATTTCCCACTTGGCAATCTAAACTTTCAACACTTCTCCCCTGAAAGTATATGAGACCTCCACTAGATCTCTTTCTGTTACCCACCTAGAAACTTGAAAGTTCACTTCTACCCACCTGGTAGTTTCTGAGATCCCTTGCTAATATCATATCATTTCCCACCTGGAAATATGAATTTCCATGGTTGTTCTCCTGACATTCTATGAGATCATCAATTGATCTCATCTCATTTCCCACCTAGCAATATGAAAATTCATCTCTTCCCTCATGGCAGTTTATGAGATCTCCACTTGATCCCTTCTCTTCCTCATCACTAAGATTTCTCCCAGTTTCTGGTTCATAGATGTGAATAAGTTCCTCCTCTATTTCACTGAGGTTTTTATCATGCCTCAGTCACCTTCTCATCAACCTTCACTTCCTCTGGCCAACAATTTCCTAAATGGCCACTTCACCTTCCTGTTCAGAGGCCATTCATACCTCCAACGTACCTTTGCCTCTTGCTGCATCTTCAATGCTAACTGTTCCATCCTTGATCTTATCTCCTTGAGGTCCAGATCCATCTCTAGATTTATTTTGTTCTTGTGGTCTTCTCTTCAACCATGTCCATGGCCTTTAGTAGCCATTTCCACCTTCTTCCTGCCCTCCTAGAAAGTCTATGGATTACTCCGCATCTATGAGCATATCCATATTCTCTCACAGCTCACCTAGTTGTTTAAAATTTTTCTCTGTCGTGCGCATGCAACAAATTTCTCATGGAGCGTCAATACTATGCCTTCCTTTTGCCTATTGTCTACAGAAAAACTCTTGTTTGTGATACCGCCTGATGTTATCAGGTCATATCCTTTTACCATCTCTTCCTTTGCCTGTTGTCTACAAACAAATCTTGACTTTCCCCTCTTTTTCTCTTTTGCTTGAAATCTATAGGTGGAAATCAGCTCTGATACCACCTGATGGTGTGTATCAAAGTATATCCTTTCTTTTCTATCCGCTACAAAAATAACCAATCTATTCTGTGATACCACTTGATGAAGACCCCCTACCTCGGTAGGGTCCACTGACCTCCCAGTCAATGGATATTCAAATTCCTGAGCTGAAATCACTCTTCGATTCCCTGGTGGAATCCTGTTATCTGATCCATAGGCCCTAAAGAAACTGCACCCGCACAAACAAGCACCTGGTGCAAGCTTCCCCCATATGATCACAGGCTGTAATCGCACTCCTACACAAAAGGTGTTTCGTGTTTCATGATCTTGGGATTCCTACATGTGAGTCAGCCTGACTCCTTCAATTCTTGAAACCCCGACATGGGCTAGTGATCTCTATCTCCTACCTTAAATTCTCCTGATGTGACCCTCGGTTGCGACCTGGGGCCAATCTTTTGAACGCATTGGGACTTCACATTTCGCGAAGTTGGAACTCAACCCAACACTTCTTCTTTGGAATCTCGATCCATGAACTTATGAAATCCAATCACCCAAATCAACGGTCACTATCCCTTGTGATCTAACGATCGAGATCCTCTCCGAGTTCTAGACTTTTGAGATCTCAAATCTCAGACTCTCGTCTTTGCTGATTGGATATCTTTCGGAATGGAATATCTGATGACACGTATCCTCCCATATCAACGACTATGATTTTTCTTTGAGTCTTTGACCTCTTTGAACATATAAACATTCCTCGGACTCCCTCCTTGATCAACAATCAAGATCTTCTCCGGGTCTTTGGACCTTTTCCCCTCTATTTTCTTCCAGAGTTATGGATTTGGTGTCGTGTATCCCTTCTGGATTTGATGGTCCAGAATCTCTTTGGCTCTCCACGCTTCAGGAATTTCAAGTTTCAAACTCAACTCCTTATGAGGTCATGATATCTGACGGCTCACGCTTGATTCAATCAAATGACTAATATTCCACCTTGATGTTCTGGGACTCCGAACTTCAGGAATTTCAAGTCTCAACAATTCAAATCTCCGTAGTGATTTCTCCTGGAGTTCATGATATCTCGCCATGTGCTCTCCTGGACCTAATGGTCCAGATTTGATTTTCCACTTTGTGCTTCGATGATCTCAGTTCTCAACTAAGACTTCACTATAACTTATGAAAATATCGCGATCTGTTGACAAGTGTCCCCTCGTGGGTCGAAGACTCTTGAATTATTGTGGTTCGGCCTTCGGGTATTTCAACCTTCTGTGTGACCGTTCCTCTAGAGCTTCTTCACCCAAAACACATGATCTCTTGACGTGTGTATCCCTTTTGATCTGATGGCCTCTATCCACTTCGGGTCTTCATATTTTGGGATTTTCAACACCTGTCCACTCAGTTTTTCCAGAGTGCTTTCACCCGAAAACTCATATCTTACACCACCTGTCACTTTTGACGATGGATGGTCCCTTCTTGCTTCGGGACTTCGGGACTTTGACAAGTTCGCTCTCTTGTGTGTACAAAATGTTAAGGCTTGTGAACGTTCTTCCAGATCCAATGACTATTGATCCTTTTCACTCAGATCCAATGATTGAGATCAATTCTCTTACACGATCTCCTATGTGCCTGGACGTAAGGTTCAACGGTCTAGATTCCCTCCTCTGTAGCTGATCTAATGGCTGTTAATGCTCCTCCTCTTGATCTTTCAATTCCTTCCTAAATTGGAATATTTTCTAAGTGTCGAAGGTATCGACCTTTGATTCTTCTTCCTGTGAGCCTAGTTCCTTTGGGTCTCGTTTGTGTTCTGGAAACACTATCCCTCCTAATATTTGGTAATGAAATTCGACCTCGGCTCTGAAATGTACTCACACTCACATGAAATATTGCACTATCTCTCTTGAGTTTTTTGACTTATAATAGTCCACTCTTTGCACACTACTTGTGATATCTCTCTTGAGCTTAAGAACTTGGAAACATCTCACCCCTAAGCACACTCCTTATGATTGAAGAGCCCTCAAATGGATGTCATTCAAAACTTTGATTGAGTGTTGGCCTGGTGCACCCCTTGCACATGTATTCCTCCAAAGTATTCAACAACTCTGTTTCCTCCTTGATCTTCAAACTGCTTGGACCTTAAAGGTCTTTGTCTCTTCTACCTCTTGAAGAGATGTGAGTGCCCTCTTGGCAACTTCCGCTCTAGCACTCCTTGCTGAGCTTTGCAGAGTATTCAATAAATTTGTAAGTGTATTCTCCATGGACACTTCCCGTGTCACAGAACTCGAAATAGAGTTCCCTAGTGCACTCCTTTCACTTGCTCGATGCCCTCCTGGAAAAGCTTCACAAAATCCTCAACAATTCTGTCTTCTCTCTGTGCTCTCCTCTTCACATTCCTTCCTCCAAGGTGTTCAGTAACCTTGAGGTTTTCCATGAGTTTGTAAATGCTCTAGTGTGCCCTCCAAGAACATTCTTCCCTGAACTCGGTTAGAGATTTAGATGCACACTCTTTGGGCTGGCTACATAACTTCCAAATGTTTTGTTGTGCACTCCTTGCACTGCCTAAAGAACCCAAAATAGTCTCAGTAAACTCTCAGATAGAGAATTCTATCTCTCCCTACTGATGAAAACTAACATACATCTACAACATAAAACCAAAACACAAATTACAACATTCAAATGTGTAAATACACATAGACAATTCATATGCAGGAAAAACTGCTTTTCTATTCCTCTGAATATCTGGTTACAATGTGTACAAATCTTGGACTGCAATAGAGTCTCGACTCTCTCTCTCTTTTCTATTCTACATCATATTCAACAATACTCCCCTTTCTCTCTCATCTCCCCTCATTACAAAAGAGGGATTTGCAAGCTTATCCTTGTTATCCACATTTTTGGTTATCAAGATGATACTACGATTATGTCATGATGATAGAAGATCAAACTCTTCAATAAGAACATTTTCCAGAAGAAGGTTACATTTATCATTTTCTCAAAATTACATTTTTGGAAATAGTTCGCAGGCTGCATTATACTCTCCTGCGGAAATCATTAATTTCCGCATGTTGCATTCAGCTTGACTGCGGACTATCCGCACTGTGTCAATGGATAGGGTGCGGACATGTTTCTAAAGGTGGAAAATGAATAAGTTCTCGGTCCTTCTAGAAGGAATCTTCTAGAAGGATGAGTTGGAGTTCGAATGGTTGGAAAAATACTGACTTTCC
>JZKD02S1437337.1:78862-109990 GCA_000966675.3 Picea glauca | reverse complement strand
AAGGTAAAACCGTCGAGTTTTCACCTCACCAAGTTGTAATCAAGGATCTAAAAGATCCTAAGCATGTTCTTGCAAATGGAATTGCTGATGATATTACCAGGTTGTACAAGTTTGAAAACTTTGGGTCATCATTTTTTTCATCAATTTTTGTTTCTCATAGTGATGAATTGAGCAAACTTTGGCATGAGCGATTTCGTCATCTAAACTATCACTCATTGCAAAAACTATGTAATCAACAGATGGTGACTAGTCTTCCTCTTGTTTCATGCAGAGATGGTGTTTTTTCCGGTTGTGTTCTCGACAAACATCATCGGGACAGTTTTGACAAACATGCCTCTTGGCATGCCTCGGGTCCTTTGCAGCTTGTTCACAGTGATTTGTGTGGTCCACTTTCTTCTTCTTCTTTTTCTAGGTGCAAGTATTTCTTAAATTTCATTGATGACTTTTCCAGATGTACTTGGGTTTACTTCTTAAAACTCAAGAGTGAAGTTTTTGACAACTTTTTGGCCTACAAGGCCCTTGTAGAAAAGAAATCTAGACATCAAATTCAAAGGTTAAGAACAGATAATAGAGGTGAATATGTGAACAATAATTTTACAAGCTACTTCACTACACATGGAATCCAAATGCAACACATTGTTCCATATACACCACAACAAAATGGTGTTGCTGAGAGAAAGAACCGCACATTAAAATAAATGGCTAATTGTATGATCCAATCTAAGGGATTAAGTCAAAGTATTGGGCGAAAGCCATCAAATGTGAAAATTACATAGTAAATATCACTCCCACAAAGGATCTTAAAAATATAGCACCGGAAGAAGCTTGGACTAAAATTAAACCAGGTGTAAGTCACTTCCGTGTATTTGGCAATATAGCATGGGCTCACATTCCTGATGAGAAAAGGAAAGCATTGCAAACTAAAAGTGAGAAGTATATATTTGTTGGTTATTCTGAAGATGTCAAAGGTTACAGACTTCTTCAATCAAATTGTAATGAAATTATTCTTATAAGAGATGTTAAATTTGATGAAAATCTCTTGGCCTGCGAGCCATCTTCGACGATTGTGCCTTCTTCGACCTGCGAGCCATCTTCAACCTTTGTTCCTTCTTATGGTCTAGTTTCTTATTCAAATGATGAAAGTGAGGATGAAAATCCACCTCTTCCTGATCACCCTCCTCCAGATGAGTCCTTTGAACCTGAACCAACACCAGCTCCACCGCTTCCTAGATGGGTCCATTCAACACAAGAAGCAGCTAGTGATATTGTCGGTGATCCTTCAAATCAGCGTCAGACATGTTCACAGTTCTAGTGAGCCTCTTCTCTTTTGGCTCAAGTTTCAGAAACTCATGATCTAGAGACATTTGTAGAAGCTTCAGGTCATCCAGATTGGGATACAACAATGAATGAAGAGTATCATTCTTTAATGGAAAACGATACTTGGGATCTTGTACCTCTTCCAAAAGAAAGAAAACTTGTTAGATGCAAATGGGTCTACAGAACTAAGTATGAATCAGATGGAAGTGTTGAAAGACACAAGGCTCGGTTAGTTGCCAAAGGATTTTCCCAAGTTGAAGAAATTGACTATAATGAAACCTTTGCCCCTGTAGCAAAAATGAATTCCATCTGCCTTGTTCTTGCCCTTGTTGCCTCACATAGATGGGAGGTCCATCATATGGATGTTAAATCCACCTTCTTGCACGAAGATTTGCAAGAAGAAATCTACATGGAAAAACCTCGTGGCTATGTCCAAAATGACTCTTGCCTTGCTTGTTGCCTCAAGAAATCTCTTTATGGTCTCAAGAAAGCTCCCTGAGCTTGGTATGCCAAAATGGATAGCTTTCTTATTTCCACTGGATTCTCTAGATGCCATTTTGATCCTAATGTCTATACCAAGAAAGTAGGAAGCCATCTCATAATCCTATTCCTTTATGTTGATGACCTTATCATTACTGGTAGTGACTCAAAAATTTTAAACCATGTGAAAACCAGCCTTAAGAAGAAATTTTAAATGACAAACTTAGGTTTTTTTCACTATTTCCTTGGCCTCCAAGTTTTGCAAACCAATGAAAGAATTTTTATTTTCCAGTCTAAGTATTCTTGTGACCTTCTTCATCGCTTTCACATGGATGATTGTAAACCAACCCCTTCTCCCTTCCAGTCTGGAGTCAAGCTTTCTGCCACCTGTACTTCTCCTGAAGTTGATTCCACCCTGTACCGTCAGTTATTTGGTAGCCTCTTATACTTGACTCATACCCGTCCTGATCTTTCCTTTTTTGTTGGTATTATTTCCTGATATATGCAAACACCCCATGAAATCCATTGGAAAGAAGCTAAAAGGATACTTCGCTATGTTCGTAGTACAATTTAGTTTGGGATACATTACAGTTCAGGGGGGGCTCCTTTATTGGCTAGTTTCACTGATTCAGATTGGGCCGATGACCCTAATGATAGGAAATCTACTACAGGTTATGTTTTTAGCCTTTATTTAGGACCTGTCACTTGGGCCTATAAGAAAGAACAGGCTATTGCACTTTCTTCAGCAGAAGCAGAATACCGAGCAGTGGTAAATGCAAGCCAGGAAGCCCTGTGGCTTCGACAGATCCTTTCAGAGTTTGGATTCCAGCACCAGTATCTGACCAGGATTTGGTGTGACAATCAGAGTGCCATCAAGCTTGCAAAAGACCCAGTTCAACATCAGCATAGCAAACACATTGAGCTACACATGCACTTCATCAGAAAACTAATTCATGATCAAGTTATTGAAGTGTTCTTTTTCCCTACAAAAGATCAAGTTGCAGACGTTTTCACAAAGTCTCTTACAGAAGTGAAGTTTTCCAAACTTTGATCTACGTTAGGAGTTCAAGAAGTTGTCATTAAGGGAGGATAGGCTCTAATGCCTCCTTACTTCTCCTATTGTGTCACTATTGTAAATACGTCAATCCTATCCCAAGTTGTTATTAAAGGGGGATGTTAGGATATTTAGACGCTTAGGAGTTAGTTAAGATCTACTTGGTCTAATATGTCATTAGGTAAAAGTGTGTTTCTTTATTATGCATTAGTATGCATTTGTAGTTAGGAAATCTGACAATCACGATATGTTCCCGACATAGAGTGATCTGACGGTTCATACTCTCCTCGATCTTAACGACCATTGATCCATGAATTAACACCTAATTGGTCCATGATCTCTATTTAAAGAGCATGGAGGATCATTTTCTGATGATCGATTGTCAGAAACTCTCTTGTAAAATCTCTATGTAATCTTTTTTTTTGCATTAATAAACTGCTCCAAGTGGCCGCGTTGGATGGGGCCGTGGATGTTTCCCCGTAGGGGTTTTACCACGTGAAAACATCGATGTGTTGATATTTGATCTAGTTATGTGAGTGGTTATTGAAGTTGTTCATCCTCTGTTGGAATACCTGTGTTGTCGAACAATGTCTGCAATACAAAACAATGTAGGCATGAACATAGTTCATTAATCTGTGTTAATTTTCAGAGAGACATATTTTCGGGTTCCATTGCACACAAATAAAGGAGAATATTCAAAAATCCACCACATGGGTTTTGTGGGGGACGATCCCATTTGGGTTCACAATGGACTCTTTTCTAAAATTTTGCAGAATCTGAGAGATACAATCAATTCTTTAAATTGATATTTCTCAAAATTGTGGATCTGTGCTCTGTTTTGTTTGTTAGATCCATGAGAAATGGATCTATGAAGATCTCGATGGTCACATGTGTCAAATTATTGATGAAGTTTCATGGTACAAGATCAAAAGGTCTGATTAGACAATCATCTTTGGTTCCATTCATTTCTTCCTGGCACAGTTTCCAAATTTCAATTCAATAGGAGAGATTTCACTTGCAACAGTGAATTTGATTGCCATTTTTCATTTGGTTGATGGATCATATGATAATGAAGGGGTAGAGATCATACCTATTTGTGAAGGATGTATCCCTTTCCTAGTCAGTCACTTTGGATTTCAGTTACTTTTATATGGTGTCTGCATGGGGAGGTTATATTTCCATCATCAATTTAATTCCTATCTATATTGTGGTGCTTCTGATAACTAGGATATATTCATTATGATTTTACATCTTATACAACTGTATGTACATCCTGGGAATGCTTCTTCTGATGAAAATCCAATTTTTAGTCTTTCAACATGTTCAGTCTGGCAGGCACATGGTTGTTGTGGGGTTCTTCTTCTTGTGGCAGGGATTTTATTTTGTAGATTGGGTTAAACACCAAATAAATGATACAAAACTCTTTCAATCTTTTCTAAGGATTTTAAAACTAATGACCAATAGTTTTCTCCACTTGTCATTATTGATGAAAAATGGAAAGTCAATAGGCCCTATTGTGGATGGAGATTGTTGGTTAAACTACTTCCTCTATTCTGTCTGAGCTTATTGACCCAGGGTTCATTTCTGTCGGGTTTCCAACAAAGCCTCTAAAACTATCAGACCTCCTGGTAAACTAGAAGGCAACATAGAACACAGAATGCATTGCGCAGTCTCACCCGAGATAGATTTGATGGGTTGTTGTAAGACTCATGTGTTTACATCCTAGGATTGAGTGTGAGATATGAGAATTGTATATTGAACCATTATTCTAACTTGTAAATGAAATATGTTGTTATTTATGAATAAACAAGAAATATAACAAATCATTCATTCAACGTAACCATAACTATTGAAGACATTTAAAGATATGCATGCATTCATCACGCAACCTAGATATTACCATGGTTCACCCCCTCCTGGGATACGTCCACAAAGATCTAGCTCTTGGATAATTTATTATGATAGTTCTGCATCTACAACATTGTGCTCTTACAACTCTCCCAGTTGGGTAAGATTTATATGAGGCAGACTAGATCCCACCAGGATCCTCAGCCTATGATCTAACCCTCAATATCTACCCTCTTTCATCTTCTCTAGCTCAACAGTTTATACAAAATAGATCATACAACAAAACATTACACATCGGTCTGCTACAATAACAGTTCTTACAATAACAACTTGTCTCTATAAAATCTAAACAATAATAACAATACCAACAACCAAACCCCTCTAGGATACCTAAGTATCTATATTTATACACCTCTGGCTCTTCAGCCATTACAATACATTACCAAAACCTTAAACCTAACGTCGTTAGGTCTTCCCTGCATGCGTGTGGGTTGTTCTTCCTTCCAGTTGTCTCTTTCCTTGTGAATGCTTTCTTTCCCAAAATCTCCTTTCTTTTCCAGCTTGGCCTGCTTCCAACAAGCCCCCAACACTGACATGTGGCTTGTCCCGAGACAACTAACCTTTGAGTGCTTCCTCGATCTCTTTAGTGAGCTTTGTTTCCTGTGTCTGCGCCTGCACAGTATTCTCCTTGAGTGTGTCTACTATCTGGACTGCAATTTTGTCACTGATCAATTCCACACACTTTACTTGGGTCTATGTTATATGTTCCTTGGCTTCCTCTACTTGTGCTAGGAATTTTGCTACCCACTCTTGCAGTGGTTTCATTTTATCTTGATGCTCTTGTTTCTGTGTTTGCGCAGTGGTGAGCTCTGCCTGCAATTTATTCATGTCCTGCATCCCTTTGACGTGTTCTGTGATGGGCATTGTCTTCTTCCTCTACTTGATATCTTGGATCACTGCTTTGATCCTTTCTTCTTCCTTGTCCCACTTTTGGACCTATTGATTCTCCTCTAACTTAGTCCAAAGCCGCGTTGCTTTATCAAACAAGTCAGTTGTTGCGCTGACCTGCTTATCTATCTCCTACAGTTGTGTTGTTGCTTCCTTCTTCCTTTGATCCTTCACTACCGGTGGAGTGGTTGGTGTGAGTTGTTCTCCGAGATTCTCTATCTCCTTCTGATATTGATCGATTTCCTGCGCAATTTGATCAATCTTTTCTACTGCTATGATTTCATCTCTCTACGTGGCCTGTGGAATCTTCTCTTAAGTTCCTACCACTTTCTGCTCCAATCCTTTCATGCGCTCCATTTCCTCTTGGGTCTCATATTTAGCCTGCGCATAGACTATTTCCAGTGCATCCCGCTTCTCTGTTGCCTTTTGCAATTAGACTAAATCTTTGTGTGTATGAGACTATACCTCGTGGTTTATGCTAACCTACAACTTGTGTAGTGCCCTGGTCAACATCCACGTCAATACGAGTTGGATTTGGCTTAAGTCCTTCAAGGGTGTCTGCCCCACAATCTCTTCCATGTGCAACATACTGGGTGTGATGTGGAATGTTGCGTTCACATGCAATAATGGGTGGATTGGATCTTGTTCTTCTACTTCTACTCTTTCTCCTATTTGTGGTGTTGATGGGCCTATTCTCATGCTACTGGTTGTTGTGTGTGCTTCCCCTATTTTCTTGAGGAACTGACACATGTCTTCCAACTCCTCTTGAATCATGTCCCTATGGTGTGCAGCATGGTCGAATTCCTTGGATAGACAATCTTGGACCATTCAGCCTATCATTTACCCATCATCATCCATGATTGTATATTCTGGGGGTGGTCTTTGCACCTTCGTTTTCTTACGTGCACCTCCCATCTAAGTCGTTGGTCATTCCCACCTAGTTCCTAGGGATTGGGACTTGTTGTGGTCCCTTGCACGACCTCAGTTTTTTTTTGCTGCTCTTTGGATGATTGCGTATTCTCCTTCATCCCCTTCTGGGTCCCATTGGAGTGGTTGATCAACTTGTTCTCCAACCTGATTTGTGCCCATAGTATCTAAGTATACCCTCTTGGAAAGTTCCTAAAGCTTGTTTGTGTCTGCTACATCATGGCCCAAGTATTTGCATTTCCCTATATGGCCCAGCATCTCTTTTCCTACCTGTAGCCCATATGGTATACGCGGTAGAATGATTTCTGTGGTAGGTTTCTTGCAAGGTAACTTGGGTACCTGCAGCTTGTCTTTCTTCGGTGGTGGTGGCTGGCTCGAAGTTCTAGCGGCTCCCGATTATTCTTCAGAATACCATTCTGACCAACCCATGACATCTTATACTATTCCTTCCAATGGGTGGTATGAGATAGTGGTTTGAGACTCGTCTGGCTCAACTACTGCTTCTAGATTTGGCGTCGTTCCATTGACTCTCGGAGCTACTTCGATGTTCTTTGGTTGCACCTCCTTCAAGGTTTCTGCATCCTGGTTCTGTGAATCCTGTACTTCTGTCGGTATATCTATATCCATTCCCTTTGGTGATGGTTGTTGAGTTTCTTCGAATATAGGTGTGGGATTCACCGGTGTTGTGACTGGAGATGGGATTTTGTCAACATTGACGATCTCCGACAGCTGTTGTTCTCCTTCTTCCAAGTGTATTTGTGACTTGGTTCTAGCTCTGGGTTTTCTGGCAGTTTGGCTCACATCTGCTTTCTTTGGTGGTGCCATGGCAGTGAATGTCAAATTTTTGTTGGGCTTGAAAGGTCTTTGTGACCTCTTTGGAATCAGATATATGCTCCTTAACCTTTATCACTCATGGTCTACTCTCTTTTCGCAAATAGACTGTTTTCTCCCGTGTTTGTGTGTTGTATGGGATTCCCATGAAGCTTGTTGAGGATGATTCATTAAGTATGGGTTCAATGCACCTCTGGCGGTTTCGTACTTTCCATTACTCTTCCTTTCCGTCTCCAGTTGGCACGATTAATGTGGCGTCCCATCGATCCTTTTCGGCCTTCAATGCTGCCTAATGTTGTCTTGTCATACTACTTTTTCCAATTTTCCTTTTCTCACTTGTTTCCCTTTTAACATGACCATCGTCCTTCTCCTTGTCGAGTTTGTGGTCCTAAGTGTGCGTGCCCTTTATTTCTTTGGCGCACTATTCTTCTGTTGGTTCTTTTTGATATACAATTTTATTTTATTTTGTTTTTATTTTTTTGTTTGCGTAGTGGGTGGTCGACTGTCCTTCTACAGCTTCAATCGACTCCCATTGATCATCCCTTTGAGTTATGTGCTTGATAGGTCTTTCAAATGTACATCTCCTCCATATGTGAAAGATTTGACTTTGTATGGTCCTATCCAGTGCATTCTTATCTTTCCTGGGTGTTGAAGTGATTTTATGTCATACATCAATACTAGATCTCCTTCCTTGAAAGTTTTATTCTTGATGTGTCTATCATGCCAAGATTTGTCCCTTGATTTATGAACATGTTGGTGGAACCCTGCTAAGATCTGGTCTTCTTCCATGGTCATTAACTTATTCAGTTTCTCCTGTACTGTGCCTCGTTCTGTCATATGTGTGATCACTGCTACGCGCAAGCTTGGTACTAAAAATTCTAATGGCACCATTGCTTCTTGGTCGTAGACCAGTTTAAATGGAGTGTGCCCTGTCAAATTTTTGCACGTAGTACTGTATGTCCATAATACTACTTGTATTTTTAGGTCCTAGTCATCCCTGTTGATGTTACATATCTTTTTCAGTGCATTCTCCAGAATTTTGTTAAATGCTTCCACTGTGCTATTTTCCTGTGGGTGATATGGTGTGATATTATGATGATGGACTTCAAACTATTTAGTGATAGTGTTGTTTATGAAGTGTGTGCCTTGGTAGCTCATCAAAACTCTTGGGCATTCAAATCTAGTGATTACTTGCTCAAATAAAAAGTGTTATTGTTTCTGCATTGCAATCCTTTACTGGTGTGACTTCCACCCATCTTGTTAGGTACTCCATTGCGGTGATAATGCACCTAGCACCTGTTATTTTTTATCGTGGGTTGATTGGTCCTACAAATTCTATTTCCCACTTTTTGAATGGCTGTAATGTTACTTTTGGTCATAATTGCATCTCATCCCTTCTATTGGTTTTAACTACCCTTTGATAGACATCGCATCTTTGACAGTACTCCTTTGAGTCTCTGTGAATCGTCAGCCACGATAGTCCTGAGTGTAATACCTTTTGCGTGATATTTTCCTTCATAATTCCCTCCTACTATTCCCTCATGGGATTCTACTAAAACTCTTGGTATTTTGTGCTCTAACATGTATCTTTGCAAGATGCTATCTGTGCCCATTTTGTATAAGTGTACAACAATCAGTTGATAGTCAACAGCTCGGACTACCAAGTTTTTCTTTTGCGCGGTATTATATTCTTGCGGCACAGTACCTATTATCAAGTACTGAATGATATATATGAAGTGTTCATCAGCTATATGGACTAAGAATAACTGTGCATCGAGAAATTTGTCCTCTAAATTCATAGGTTCTTCTCCATTTGTGACCGTTGATAGGTGGTCAGGTCCTGTGGTCAATTTTCCTAGTTTGACGATTACTTCAAAGTCAAATTCTTGAAATAGGAATAACCATCAATAGATTCTCCCCCCCAACACTGGATTGTTGACTAGGTATTTTAGGGTTGAGTGATCTGTGAACATATTAAAGTGTTTTCCCAATAACTAATGTCTGAACTTTTGCAGTGTGTAGACCATAGCTAGGACTTCTATCTCTGTAGTGTTATAGTTCTTTTTCGATTATGATAACTTTCTACTTGCAAATCCTATCGGGTGATCCAAGTCCCCTGCTCCTGGATACACCAAGATAGCTCCAAGTGCTATAGCTGATGCATCTACATGTACATGGAATGTCTTCACCTAGTTTGGAAATACTAATGTTGGCGCGGTGACCATATTTTCCTTCAGGGTATCCAGACCGTGTTGGCACTCGTTGTTCCACTGAAACTTTGTGTCCTTTCTTAACATCTTTTCCATTGGTGTAGTAATCTGCATGTACTCTTTGATAAATTTTCTGTAGTATCCTATGTGTCCTAACGTTGCTCTTAGTTGACAGACTATTTTTGGTGGTTGTAAGTTAACAATTACTACAATCTTTGTAGAATCTACTAGTAAACCTTGTTTGCATATGATATGGCACAATAATATCCCAAACGGTGTTCTAAATATACATTTCTTTATGTTTAGTGATATCTAGCACTGCCTACATCTTTCTAACATCAGGCGTAAGACTTCTACATGTTTTTTCAACAAAGTGTAGATTGTCTAATCGTTCAGGTATACTTCGAGAAACTGGTGGATGAATTCCTTAAATGTTGCGATGACTACTCTAGAAAATATTGTTGGTGCATTATTCAGTCCAAATGAAATGACTATGTACTGGTAGGATCCCCATTCTATCGCAAACATGGTCTTCTATCTATCTTCTTGTGCTATCTTGATCTGATGGTAGCCTGAGAATCCACCAGTGAATGAGTAAGCTTCATTTCCTCCTACATTATCTAACACTTCATTCGTGAAAGGTGTAGGGAAAAGTTCATGTAGGCATGCATAATTCAACTTCCTCAATTCGATTCATATCCGTATTCCACCTTGTTTCTTGTCTTTCACTACCATCAGGCTTATCCATTCTGATTCTTCGACTGGTTCTATGATTGTAGCTTCGAGCATCCTGTTGATCTCAGCTTTGAATTTCTTCTTGTATATTGGGTTTAGTCTGTATGGTCGATGTCTGATCGATATCGCTTCAGGTCTGAGTGGTATCTTGATTTCTCCCAGCACTCTGGCTATACCCTTCATCTCTGTAAATGTTGTGGGAAATAGGTCACTGTACTCGCGTAGCAACTCTGTTATGATTTCTACTATTTGCTCATCCCAGTAGTCTCCAATGCCAGCCATTTTGGGATTCTCAATTGTCCCAATGTTGAATTTATTTACCTTGATCGGCGTGGTAATAAATTCTAATTCTATAGGTGGTCCTTCCACTTCTCTTTCGCCTTCTGCTTCTTTGATTTGAATATCGCATGGATCATCTTCATCTGGTGCTTCTTCTTGCACATGGTAACATGACAACAGTTTATTAACTATCTATTTGTTCTGTTGTTTCTCTTTTGTTATGAGCTCAACTTATGGTTCCTTGATGAATATCACGCCTCTTATCTGTTTCAGGGCTGCATCTATGTTGGGTTTCTCATGCTCGAATGAGAAAGTGGATATAAAATTATGTTGCAAAAGCGTCCAGGTCATAGTTCCCTTGCACAATTCCTAGTCTCTATACAAGTTCGCTGGTATGCCCTCTAGAGTGTGTATAAAATGATGAGGCCATTCCTCTGGGGGTGTCATTTTCCACATCGTTCTACACTTCTCCAAGTGTTCTGCTAGTGCCCCTTTTCCATCATACTTCTGTTTCTTTTGTCTTTCTGTTCTGTGTCGAACCTTATGCGCAATAGCCGCTTACATTGGTACCAATCCATGATTGTATCTTTGTGTGCACCCCACCATCTTGCCGGTGGAGCCTTGAGTGCTAGATCAAGTGCTAACAATCTATGATTCTCTAAGACTTCATCTTCGTACTGTGCCAAGAATGTTTCCAAATCATTGATTCCATGGAAATTGGGTGGTTCCCTTATATCTGTGCCTACCCATCTTACTACGTGGTTTATTCATGCACGTCTCCTTGTGGAAAATTCATGTAGCCTTTGTTGGCAGTTTTCTAAACCTATATCTGAATCTGTTACACATGAGGTAATGCTTCGCCAACCAAGTATCCTGTCTGCAATTGAGTTTATGTAATCATCATCGTATGTAGTTGTTCTGTACAACTAGCTGATTTCCTCTAAGTCCAGGCAAGTAGGTTCTATGAGCCTTTCCCCTTCTGATGGATCTAATGGTGTGATGACCCTGTACTCTCCTAACTCAAATGTCATTTTCTTGGTTTTTGGGTTGATTATGGCTTGGTTATCAAACGCCCAATCTAGGCCAAGAAATTTTGGGTAAGGTGTTGTGCCATCCACTATTTCAATGACTTCAAAATATTCTTTAATACACACTCCATCCAAGTCTAATGTTACTCCTTTTAGCCTACCAATTGGTAGGACTTTGTGTTCGTTTTCCAGTTTCAATTGAACACGTGAATATCCTAATGTGGGATCTTCCATGCATTGCCATGTCTTCTTTGGTTGCACATTAACTTCAGATCCTAGATCTAGTATGATGTCTCCCATATTGAAGTCTCCAATGCTTGCATTTAGTCTAAACTCCCTACTAGTTCTTCTTCTTGTATGCAGATGATTGACCATTTTTTGTTCTAGTTTTCCTTCCGTCTCTATACTACATTTTTCTAATATGTTTTCCAATATTTTCACAGATGATGAATCACTTAATAGTTTGACACATGATTGAAACAAGCCTTTGATTGTACTTACTTGTCCCATGGTTTTCATTTCATTGGTATGATCCAATAATGGAGGCATCTCGTACTCCAGTGCTTCCTTGTTTTGCTGCGTAGTTGAAGTCGATGCTATGTCTTCCTTTTGAAATTCTTGTTCTGCACGTCAAACTGTTTCCTTAAATATTGCCTTCTTTTTCTGCGCATCAAACTATTTCCTTGGTTTGGTATTCTTCTTCAGCCATTGTTCTATGATGGTTCCTGTCGGAATGCGTCATTTCCTATTTTAGCTCCTTTGCGGGTAACTATGTTGATGTTTCATCCTTCATCCCTTTCTTTGATTGAAATCCACTAAAAATTATGGTTATTCTGGTTCCTCTTTTCTTGGATCTTTACTAATAGTGTCATACATTCTTCTGTTTCATGATCTGATGCGCGACAATACATACAAGTCACTGGTGGAAGCAGACATTACCTTGTGTAATTTCCTAATTGTTGACAATTGTGACATACCACTAGTTCTCTACCTCATCTGAAACCTCCTCTGGCTCATCCTCCACCTATGTAGCCTGCTCGATATCCTCTCAATATGTTGTACTGAGGTGCCTGATTATACTGTGCGATATTGTACTAAGGCTATGTTATGTTGTACTGCGACGACGTGTTATTATATGGTTGTGGCGCAGTATTATACTATTGTTGCACAGTGTTGTGTGGAGCTAGGACTTGATTAAACTATGGTGCAGCTTTCCCCATCATCATTTATTCCCACACTCTATATGCATCTGATGTCCTCTCTCTCATCAGCTCCATGGTTCTACAATCTTTGTCACCATGGCCCATTGACTTGCAAAAGATGCAATATGAACTCTTTGGGATTGTCTGGTATTTTTGCATCATCGTGCAATGATATGGATCGTGACCCAGTTTCTTGCATATTTCGCACCATAATCCTCCTATTGGTAATGAATTTGGCATCCCAACTTCCATATATTGTGTGAATGTCAGACATTTGTTCTTGTGGTGTCCTTCTGTCCTGCACATGGTACACCAAATGAGTTCTCATTTGTCCTTACTCTTATTCTAGTTTAGTTGAAACGTTAAATTATTCAAATCCTCCTTCATTTCTTCGATGGTTGGATCCGTCTGTTGATATTGGTTTTCTTCCAGTTGCTGGGATACCTGTAGAGCCTCTACCTACGTCTGAAACATCTGTTGTCGAAGTGGATATTTTAAGTGTGGGAGTAGTGAGTTGAAAAACATGTGCCGAAGTTTCATATCAGTCATGAGATATTTTAACTTTCCCTTTAGTCACTTGAATCTCTGATCAATCTCCCATACAAACTACCCTGGTTTCTGTTGGATTTATTTCATCTCATTCATGTATTGATCCACTGAGCTCGGCTTTTGGAACTCATTTATCAGTAACTTATTAATGTCTTACAATTTCCTTGTCATCCCAAGGGCATTGTTTATATCTAGAATCATGTACTGGTCTAATGCGCATTCTCTTAACGTAATCGCTAACTGTGCAAGTTTAGTGTCTTCATTAGTGATTTTTTTTGCTTCCCATATCTTTTCACAAATGAACAAATGTTTCTCAGGGTCTTCTACTGATTCTCCTCAAAATTATGGTAACCTGATGGTGGGATCGTGCCCTGTCATTCTGAATGTTGAACTACTACCTCCGCGTGGTGTAGATACCTGATTAGTGCTACCTAAACTAGCTCCTATAGTTGTTATTCCTTGTGTATATGTACTTCCTTCTGTCTGACTACTTCTTAACTTGATTTTTCTAAACGGTGGTGTTCTCTTTGGTGTATTAGTATCACATGGGTTTATGGGTTCCACACTGACATTAATATGAATAGGATTGTTGTCTTCTCTTCCTGCTCTTGGACCTCAAGTTTTCCTCTCATATGTTGTGTGCAGGATTTCCTCAATCTGCTCCATAGCCTGGAGATCCTCTACATCTTCCTCATCAATCTCCAAGCCTTCCCTCATAGCTACAACTCTCTTATTGGTATTCACCTTGTATTGGTAGGGTACTCTGCTACACGTCTTTCCAGCTGTCATCATGATCTTCTTGATCTATTCGTCATCCATCATGATTGGGTCCAAGGGTTCCTCCTTCTTTCCTTTATCCTTTCCTCCTTCCATTTCTCCTCTTTCTGTCAGTTCTTCCCCCCTTCCCCCATGCACGCAAGGAAGTTTAGTTGTATGACTCCATTGTCCTTACACCTTTATTATATAGCAGTATCTTAACAAAAGTATACAAGGATTTAATGTACCTTCCCCGAGGTCCACGTAGAAATTCTTTCTTCGCTGCACTATATGACTTTGATGTGTTGACTATAAACTCTGTTATAAATCCTACCACAATACTATCGAGCCAAAAATCTACTGCATGGGTGAATTTGTTGTTCACCTACTATAACTGCTCAATCTATACCGAGGTCCAATCTAACTATCGAATCTAGTTCGTTGCATGGTTATCCTTCAACCTTAGTATCCATTCCTACAGTAAGTGAGGAAAATCACAGAAAAAGACTTCACGCAGATCCGTAAATATGTATTTCTCAAGATATTTGCAAGGTGTTACTCTAGGGTTTCTATTGTCTTTCTTTGAAAACTCTAGCTCTTTTGTTCTTAACCATCTTTCGATCTCTGTTTTTGTGGGATTCCACGATCTCAACACCCCCTTCTAATGGTTCATTGCTTTCTTTTTCCACTTTAATATTTTGTTACTCTTTTCTTGCTCAACCTATCTCATCTACTCAATCCTCTCCTGTTCCTACCAACGACAACAAAACCATTTGTTGGTTAAACTACTTCCTCTATTCTGTCTAAGCTTATTGACCCAGGGTTCATGTCTGTCAGATTTCCAACAAAGACTCTAAAACTATCAACCCTCCTGGTAATCCAGAAGGAAACACAACACACAGAATTCACTATGAAGTCTCACCCGAGATAACTTTAATGGGTGGATGTAAGACTCATGTGTTTACATCCTAGGATTGAGTGTGAGATATGAGAACTGTATATTGAACCATTATTCTAACTTGTAAATGCAATATGCTTTTATTTACAAATAAATAGGAAATATAGCAACTCATTCATTCATCATAACCATAACTAGTGAAGACATTTAAAGATATGCATGCATTCATCACACATCCTAGATATTACCATGGTTCACCCCCTCCTGGGATACATCCACAAAGATCTAGCTCTTGGATCTTTTATTATGATAGTTCTGCATCTACAACGTTGTGCACTTACAACTCTCCCGGTTGGGTAAGATCTATATGAGGCAGACTAGATCACACTAGGCTCCTCAACCTGCAATCTAACCCTCAAGATCTACCCTCTTGCGTCTTCTATATCTCAACAACTTATACAAAATAGATCATACAACAAAATATTACACACCAATCCACTACAGTAACGGTTCGTACAATAATTAATTATCTCTATAAACTCTGATCAACAATAACAATACCAACAACCAAACCCCTGTATGATACCTAAGTATCTATATTTATACACCTCTGGCTCTTCATCCATTACAATACATTACCAAAACCCTAACCTTAACGTCATTAGGTCTTCCCTACATGCACGCGTATCGTTCTTCCTTCCAATTGTCACTTTCCTCGTGTATGATTTCTTTCCCAAAATTTCCTTGCTTTTCCACCTCGACCTGCCTCCACCATAGATGTAGTGGTAACTTTCAGTTTTCAAGAAGATTGCATGATAATTCTTGTGAAGCCCTACATTATGTGGTTAGAGATAAAAAATCCTAAGAAATTTAGCTTGTGGAAGATCATCAATTGGATATATATTGTCCTGGGAATTCTACTCATGATTGTGTCACTTATTGGTGGCCCAAGAACAATTATCAAAGATGCATCAACATATTGGTTAGCCACATTCAATATACAAAGAACTAAGAAATGAGTCATAAAATATGGATGTATTAGTTTCACTTGATAACAATCTACAATACTTTTGAGTATATGAAAATCAAGTCAGTGCCCACAATCTGCATCATCACTCCACTCATATTTCAATACAACATACTCAACCCATGCTACTCCATACATCAGATCCAAAGTTATACAATTTCATTAAATGGGGAGATTCAAAGTTGTACACAAAAGGTATGTTAGTTTGTATTTTTTCATGTGCATTAGAGTGCAAAGAAAATCTCATTTTTCTTTGAACATAGGGCATTTGATGACAATGGAAAATTGAAGCATCCAAAGCAGTTGTCAATCAACAAAGTTGGTCATGCTTTGCATGAGTTGGACCTATAATTTGTGAACTTCTCTTGTTCAGTCCCCTACTTCACATGAACGAGGATATGCATGATTTGAAGTGTGGAGGAGGGGTGGGGTGGATATGTTCTACAATATACAAGATCTGTAGTTGTTATTGTTAAAATTGGTCTGCAAATATATTCATACAATTTGTGAATTTCATGCATAATATCATTAGCAACAACACATTCAAAATCATTTTAGAGCCAAAATTTTTGAAAGTTGAAATGATGCAAATCCCCACCCACTCCCTTGGGTCCGCATGACCTCTCGGTCTAGGATCGTTTAAATTTTGGAGATGGATCAGCTCGTGGGCTCCTTATGATCCCTCAAAAAAATTCCCACAGGTCCTATACCTTTCTTCCCATGCGATAATCCAAATTGCGGGAGTCCCCAAGATCCAACGAAGTCTTACAAGGGACCATGGGCCTAACTGATAGATAAATCTCAAGTCTTCGAAGAATTTGGGACTTCATATCTCCCGTCCTTCGGGAGTCTCAAATTATTTTTACCGTGTTCCTCTCGATTGTCGAAGTGGCGTAGCGCCAAACAACAACAAAGATCAATGATCCACAAAACCCATTGAAATCCACGGTGGGGAATGAATTTGGGATTTCGGGCTTCGACGGTCCTATCTATTCCAGCGTGTTATTCTCCCGGAGCACCGGATCCTGAATCCAATGATCGGATCGTTCCTATTCCACCACCAAATTGATGGTCTATACCCACTTCATAGCTCCAGACTTAAGGGATTTTCAAAACATCACTCCACAGATCTCTCAGAGTGTCAGTCTCCTAGACTTAACGATCCACTGACATGTGTCCACTGGAATCAACGCTTGAGATGAGTTTTGAACTTTGGAAATTCAGGGAATTTCGAGTCATGTGCACTGCTTGAATGAAATCTATCAATCTCATGAAGTCCAAAAGAATTCCAATGGTAACTCCCGTGTTGCTTTCCCAGATCTAAAAGCTAGGAAAGGCTTGGCTTCTCCACAATTTGATCTCGTCCACTTGTCCTCCAAACTAATAAAACACCTTTTTCAAAGGATCTTGGTCACTATCCTTCCTCATATTGACCAAGTGAGGAAATTTACATCTCTCTATAATAACCAACAACACTAAAAATAAGATTCAACAACCCCATTTGGGAATAATTTACATATATTTACACACGAGGATCTTCTCGAGCCTTCCCTCCAAACTACCTTAGTGCTATCCTATCATAGTTAAAAAAGTCATCTACTAAGGCCTATTACATTGAATGGGAATTTACAAGCTAGATAAGAGCTGATGCTCGAAATCTGTACAATCCTACAGATAATTAATATGATTACAATCTCTTGTGATCCTATACAATGGATGAAGCCTCCAAATATTAAAGGGATTTAATTACAATGGTTTTAAAACATCAAAATGATGCACTCTCCTCGAAATTCAAAACGGTTTGAAATGTGCATGTTGGGTGCTCAATTTTCCTCCACTTGGCCTCTCTAGACTGATGATGATGCTCCTGCATCATACTCCTTTGGACAAAAGATTCATGGTCTCTTGTCCATGAGATCTTGTACTATTTTTCTCTGTTTCTGAATATCATGTTCAGTTACCCAACTAACATCCTTTGTTGGGTGATCTTCCACTTCACCAGGTACTCAAAATAAGTCTTCCTCCTGGTCTTCTTACCAATCCTTTGATCTACAATTTTCTCCATTTCTGGATTTTATGTTGTGGGCATCTGCTTTTCCCACTGGATCTCCTTTTGATAACCTAATTCTCCTATAAAGGTACATGTCTGTGACATTGAATATTGGTGATATTGCAACATTTTATGGAAACTCAATTTCATAAGCGTTGGCAACAAATTTTTTGAGGATTTTACATGGTTCTATATTCTTCATCTTTAATTTGTTAAATGTTCCCCTTGGGAACCTTTCCTTCCTCAGATGTGCTAAAAATTGATCTCCAACCTTGAAATGAACCTCTCTTCTTCTCTGATCAATTCATCTCTTGTACTTCTGGCTGCTATCCTATAACTGTCCCTTTATCCGATCATGTAGCTTCTGCATATTTGCAATGAAGTCTTCTGCTCCTACACTTCAGAATTCATCATGTACCAAATTTATTAAATCTAAAATTCCTCTCGGATGCATCCCATACACTATCTGAAATGGAATGTTTCTAGTGCTTATGTTCGGTGAATCATTATAATCAAACTTTGCCTGGTGCAAAATTTGATCCCACTTATTGTGATGTTCAGTGACCAAATTCCTCAGAAAATTTCCTAATATCTGATTTAACACTTCAATATGTCCGTCTGTCTAAGGGTGATATGATAAACTAAAGGAAAAGTTTGTCCCCGAACTCTTCCACAAAGTTCTCCAAAAGTGTCCCATGAATTTGGTATCTTTGTTTGAGACTATACTTCTGGGAAAGCCATGTAATCTCACAACCTCCTTGAAAAACAAATTGGCTATGTGAGTAGCATCACTGGTTTTCTAGAATGGTATGAAATGTGCCATCTTTGAGAACCTATCAACCACTACAAATATGTAATCACTCCCCCTCTGGGTTCTTAGCAATCCTAACACAAAATCCTTGCTTATGGCATCCCATGACCTGTCTGGAATAGGAAATGGCTGATACATACCTATGTTTTTATATTTCCCCTTTGCATACTGGAAGACTCTACATTTTTCTACAAATTTCTTCACGTTGGACTTCATACCTAGCCAATGGTATGAAGAAATCAGTTGCACATAAGTCTTATCATCGCTGAAATGTCCATCCAATCCTCCACTGTTCTTTTTTTTTAACACGTTGTCTCTCATTGAGAATTTCAGAATACATAATTGGTTTCCTTAGAACAACAATCCATCTTGTATCAAATAATCCATCCATTGACTTCTTTCCCTTAGTAAATGGTTTTCACATGCTTCATGAGCCTCCTTGAAATATGGATCTTCATGATACATCCCTTAAGGTGTTCAAACCCTAAGGTATCCACTTGGAATTCCTGCATAATTAGAAATCTTATTCTCAAAGCATCAACAACTTCGTTAGTGTTACCACTAATGTGCTTATTGAAAAAAGTAAATTTTTGCATGAATTCTACCCATTTAGCATGTTTTTGGTTCAAATTCTTCTGTCTGGTTATGAACTGTAAAGCCTGATTGTCACTGTACAAGACAAACTCATTCAGAATAAGGTAATGCCTCTATTTTTTTCAGAGATTATATTACAAAACAAAACTCTTTGTCATATGTTGAGTACTTCCTCTTGGTGTCATTCAACTTATCACTAAAGTAAGCAACAAGCTTATTGTCTTGGCTCAAGACTGCACCAATAGCTACTCCACTTGCATCACATCTCACCTGAAATGTCTTCTTGAAATCTGGAAGAACCAGAATAGGTTGTTCTGTGATATTCTCTTTTAATACTCTAAATATTTTCTCAGATTCCTCTATCGAATTAAAATATCGATGATTTTTATTTATGGTGTCCAGTATGGGTGCACAAATGCTACTGGAATTCCTGATGAATTTCCTATACATAATTTCTAATCCATGAAAAATTCTTACCTCAAACGCATATCTTGGAAAAGGCCATTCTTTGATTGCGCTCAACTTCTCTAGATCCATCTTCAACTCATTTTAAGAGATAAAAAAAACCAAGTATATGAGTTTTGTCTTCAAGAAGAATATTTCTTTAGATTTATCAACAACTTTTCCTACTACAACCTTCTCAACATCAGGTTTAAGTGCCTCAAATGTTCTCATTTAGTCTTAATGAAAACTAAAATTTCATCTAAATACACAATTACACAATTACCAATTAAATCCTTGACTACTTCATTCATTAATCTCATGAATGTGCTCGGGGAATTTGTTAAGACAAATGGCATAACAAGCCACTCATACAATCCTTCGTTTGTTTTGAATGTTGTATTCCATTCATCTCCTTCTCTCATTATTATCTGATGATATCCACTTTTCAGGTCTATCGTGGAAAAATAATTTTCTCCACTTAAGAAATCCATCAAATCATCCATTCTGGGTGAAGGAAATCTATACCTGATGGTTATCTTAGTGAAGTCTCTTGAATCTGTGCACATTCTCCAACCTCCATCTTTTTCTGGACTTAACACAATTGGTACTATGCATGGAATCAAGATTTCTCTGACCAAACCTTTATCCAACAACTCTTGGACTTGATTCTTGACTTCTTCATTCTCTTGAGGTGTCAACCTGTATGTTTCTTTATTTGGAAAAATCGCTCCTGGAATAAGCTCAATGTGGTGACTGATACTCCTGATGGGCAGTAAAGAACGAGGTAATTCATCCACCACGATATCAACAAACTCATCCAACAATTCCTAAACTTCTATAGGAGGATCATCCATATAATTCTTCGTAAGGATGAATTTGGGCTTCCTCACCACAACAAACTGCATCTCTTGTTCCTTCTTGAATTTGTTCAAGAGTTCCTTCTCACTCATGAGAAATATGCTAGGACTAGAAACCTCTTCATTCACTCCCTTATCTTCTATTGGAAACAACATATGCTTACAACCGTTCTTCTCAAGGGTGTAAGTATTTTTCCTTCCATCATGTATGAAATTTCTGTCATATTTTCACGGTCTTCCCAACAAAACATGGAAAACTTCAATAGGTATGACATCACACATAATCTCATTCTTATAACCACCTATTTTAAACTCAACATTACATTCTCCACTTACCATGACTTGGTGTCCCTTTTGCAACCATGATACTTTGTATGGGTTTGGATGTGAAGTTGTCTCCAACTCCATTTTTTCCACCATTTCTATGGATACCATATTATCAGTGCTCCCACTGTCTATAATCACTTTGTATACCCTATCTTTGGTATTGCAAGTAGTCTTGAACAAACTATTTCTCTGGACTAGATATTTTTCCTCTTTCTCTGGTTTTATGAGAAATTTCCTCATCATGAGGGATATCCCTTATTCTGTTGTTTATTCCTCCACATTCCTCTTCTGTTCTTTGAAAATGTGAGCCTCTCCACTTCCTGCAGTCTTCTTTTTCTTAGGAAAATCCCAAGACATATTCCTTGTCTTTCCACATGCATAACACTTCACTTCTCCTCCTCTACCTCTTCCTCTTCCTCGAGAAAAAGAGTTTCTTCCACCATAGTGTCCCCCTATGGAACTTCCTCCTTTTTTTCTCTGGCTGTGATACTTTTCAGCTTCAGTTCTTAGTTTCTAGAACTTTTCTCAAGCAATTCCTTTGCCTCTGCTTGGAGTTTTCCCTTTGTTTTGTTGGATTTTCTTCCTGACCAACTTTTCCTATGATTTCAATGCCACTTGATAATCATCCTCTACAATCCTTACTGTCATCATGCTGATTTCATCTTGAATCTCATACCTCAGGCCATTTATATGCCTAAAATTGTTTTCTTCATCATTCTCTCGATTCCCTTTTCTGATGTTCAACCTGTAAAATTATTCAGTGTACTCTTTCACTGACAAGACCTTTTGTCTCATATTCTACAACTTCCTAAATATATTTATCTGATAATATTTGGGTATGAATTTATCTTTTAACTTAGCTACCATTCTATCCCAACTCTTAATTTTTTGTCTACCTTTGCACCTTCTATCAGCTTGCATTTCATCCCACCATAGTGTTGCATGTCCCTTCAATATGGTCGCATCATGCTTCACTTTATTTTCATCATCAATCTCCTCGTAATCAAAGTACTTGTCCAAAGATATTATCCAATCCAACAACTCTTCAACATCTAGGTTGCCTTCATACATTGGAAACTCTATTTTTTTCTCTAGCTCTCATTTTGACAACAACTCTCAACAGTTGTTCTTCTACGACTTCTTCTCCTGCAACTCATTCTACTTCAAAATATTCACTCTCATCTTCACTGATGTCACTAGAATCTGATGCTCTTCTCTACGTCATATCCATGGAATCTAATCTTGCACAAAGTCACCTCATATCCTCTTCCTATCCTGGATTTTCTACAGGTTTGTCCCTACATCTCCTTGGCGGGATGGTACCAAGTTCTTCTTCACACATAGAAAAATTTGGGCTCTGATACCACTTGATGCAAAACCCCACCCACTCCCTTGGGTCCGTTCAACCTCCTAGTCTAGGATCTTTTAAATTCAAGAGCTGTATCATCTCATAGGCTCCTTCTAATCCCTCAAAAAAAATTCTCACAGGTCCTATATATTTCTTCCCACATGATAATCCAAATTGCAGGAGTCCCCAATATCCAACAAAGTATTACAAGGGACCGTGGGCCTAACCGTGGGATAAATCTCAAGTCTTCGAAGAATTCAGGACTTCGAAAATCCTGAGCTTCGAGAGTCTCAATTTTCTTTTACTGCATTCCTCCAGAACGCCGAAGTGGCAGAGCACCGAACAAAAAAAAAGATCAACGGCCCACATAACCCATTGAAATCCATGGTGGGGAATGAATTCAGGACTTTGGGCTTTGACGGTCCTATTTGTTCCAATGTGCTATTCTCCTGGAGCATCAGATCCCGAATCCAATGATCAGACGACTCTTATTCCACCACCAGATCGACAGTCTATACCCGCTTCGTAGCTCTGGACTTCGGGGATTTTCAAAACATCACTCCACATATCTCCCAGAGTGTTGGTATCCCAGACTCGATGATCCGCTAACACGTGTCCACTGGAATCAACGCTCAAGATGATTTTCAGACTTCGGAACTTCGAGGGGTTATGAATCCTACACACTCCTCTAATGAAATCCGTCAAAATTGCGAAGTCCAAAGGACTTCCAGTGGTAACTCCTGTGCTACTGTCCCATATCTAGCGACTAGGAAAGGATTGGCTTCTCGATGAGTGGATCTCATCCGCTCATCCTCCAAACTAATAAAAATTCTTGTTTTTCAAAGGATTTTGGTCACTTTACTTGAGCTTGATCAAGAAAGGAAATTTGAACCTCTAGCACCTTCCTTTTCACTCCTCTGAACACTTTAACACTTCATACTTAGAAATTTTTCTAAGTCACTCCTGCTCACCTCTGGTGCTTGTTCACCTTGAGACTTTGAAGTTTCTTGGGAAATTTTCATGCACTCCTTGCGCTCTCCATACTTAGACTCTTCAACGCTCCAATTGGGAGCAAGCCCAATGCACACCTTGCATGGTTTTGTTCTATTATAAGATTGGTTGTTGTCATTGATGTCAACCCTAGTCATGGGTTTTGGACCATAATATTGATGAAGGTATTTGGACATGAAGGAAAATGCCCATGTAGATAAAAGACCCATGGATGGATAGTATACATCATGTTGTTTCCAGTGGTATGTGGCACGACACGTGGATCCTCATGGTTGAGGAGAAATAAATTTTTGAAGATGACAAAGTGAATTGAAGAAGGAAGTACATGTAGGCCCCGAAGATAATTAAAGAAAACAATTACAAAGTGTCAGGTCAACCCTAATGTTAAAAGGAAGTGACATAAATTGTATAAATAAATATCATTCTACATTCATTTGACACATAGGTCTAATTTTAGAGGAATTCATAGGTAAAGAAGGCCGGATTTCAAGGGAGGATGAAGTCTTTTGGTGATGTGTTCTAAGGTATGTTATTTTCAGGTCATCTTACCATTTCCGCTATAACTTTTTTTCTAGAACGATTCAAATGGTTAAATTTCTATGGTATTGAGAATACATATAAAGGTACCTATGGTAAAATTTTCATCTCTTTATTCACTATAGTTATGGAGATACACTCTGTTGAAGATAGGGTTTTTGACCAGTTCTGAAGCTAGTCAATAAACAGGTGTTCAGGGTAAAACAATCATAACTTATTTATAGAGAATCCAAATGAAGTGGGAAAAATCACATTGGAAATAGTATGGAATTTAGTTTCTTTTGTGCTAGTTTCATAATCTTATGTTAAATATTGAGCGTGGGGCATTCTATACAAGTTCAGTCTCCTGAATAAACCAGAATTGAACAAGGTCTACCATTTTCTCTATAACTTATTTTTGGGAAAGATTCAATGAGTGAATATTGGAGAATTTTCAGAGAATAAATTGAGTAATATTATCTATAGGATCAAAGTATTCGAAGAATGGAAGAATTGCAGAAATTGAAGAAGTCTCAGGAAGCATTATCAGGTTCTATGTGATGGTTGGTTGATGGTGATAATTTAATGTGAAGTTTTATTATCTCTCATATATTCTTGGGTAGAAGGAAGGGTAGAACGAAGGGGAAAGGATGGAGAGTTAAAATCTCTCTTGATATTGAAGGATTGTATCTTCCTCTTGGAGGTTTATCCCTCCCTTTACATTTGGAAGCTGTAGCTACCTTTGGAAGTCATTAATTCCCTTGAAAAATAACTATTTATTATTTCTCATATATTGTGCATGGTGTATTGTGGTGTATTGGTGTAACTCTTATACTATTGTTCATTGCTCATTGGATATAATTAAATGGTTTAAGTATAAGTTGGAAAAGTTTTTAAATTGTACTTGATACTGATTCACCCCCCTCTCAGTATCAACATGTTCTCAAACTTTTCTCTCCACTGAAAGATTGTGCACTCCTGGCACTTCCTCTTCAAAGTTTCATGCTACCTATTCTGAGCTTCTGAGTCAGAATCGAATCAACCTTCACACACCTTGTGGGTAGTGTGCACTTCTTGCACCAGAGCTCTTAGAAGAGAAACCATTGAAACTTAATGAAACATTAACAATTCCTTTGTCTAACTAAGAAATGCATACATATGAGCATAATCAACCACAACAAGAAAATAACATAAAATTTACTCAATGAACTTAGAAATAAGTAACACCATGCATTTGGAATCAAACATTTCTTCTTGTATTCATTTAGAAAAGTATGTACATGGACTCATATAGTTCTCAACAACTCTCTATAATAACCAACAATAATAACAATAAAATTCAACAACCCCATTTGGGCATAGTTTACATATATTTATACACGAGGAGCTTTTCGATCCTTCCCTCCAACCTACCTTAGTGTTATCCTATCATAGTTAAAACATTAATATACTAAGGCCTATTACATTGAATAAAAATTTACAAACTAGATAAGAGTTGATGCTGGAAATATTACAATCCTACAAATAATTAAGACGATTACAATCTCTTGCGATCCTATACAATGGCTCAAGCCTCCAAATATTAAAGGGATTTAATTACAATGGTTTTAAAACATCAAAATGATGTTCTCTCCTTGAAATTAAAAATGATTTGAAATGTGTGCGCTGAGTGCCGATCTGTCCTCCGCTCGACCTCTCTAAACTGATGACGATGCTACTGCATCATGAAACATAGCAGGAATTTATATTTGGACTGTAACTATGCAAATCAAGCTACTTGAGGATATAAAATGCAGGGTTAATGAAATGGAACTCCACATTCATTTTTTCTTCAAATTTAGTTTCAAAGATGATAATTAAGGGCTACCGAAACTGAAATAGTATGTGACTATCTTCAAATTCCATAGCCAAATTGTAGGTTCACATGGTTGTAGACACTGTTAAGCAAACATTTCAGTTGAAGGACATTACAAAAGAAAATATTAAGGTTTTCCATCTATTGGAGTTAACCCAGGTCAATCCCATAAACCTCCATCTTTCACTCAAAGCCCCGATCAACCATAAGTGATTTTGCAGCTATAGAAATGTTGTTACAACTAGATTGTTTTTTCCAGAGGCACTTTTTGCACAAATTTTGCAAGCAAATGAGGCCGAATTAAAACATTTTAAGGCATGCTTTTTGTGCCCCATATGGAAAATTGAGTTTAACACAGGGAAAATCTCCGGAAAATGCATAATGAAGAATTTACAGGTACATCTTTGAAGCATATTTTTATGTAATTTCCATAATTTCATGTAGGTGACTATTTGCAGAGGAAGCTTTCCATCTTCATTTGTGAATAAATGGAAATGAATAAAAAAATTCAGCGACATGGGTTTTGTGCCCCATATAACAAATCAAGAGATAGACATAATGTGCCAAAAATGTATGAAAAGAGATGTAGCGACAGGTTTTCAAACTGATTTTATAAAAAATGTCAAATTTTTTTGTAAAAGCTACAACCAACTTTCTGTAGCTGGTTTGTAGTTTTGAGTGGTTGCACGCATCCCAAGGATAAATTGTGACTTGGAGACAATTGCAAATCAATATCACATGATTATCCACCTATCAACCATGATTTTTGGCAATTTTCAAATTCTCATCTTTCTATAGCTAATTTGTAGCTTTGAATGGTTGCAAACATTCCAAGTCTAGATCTCAGCATGGATATGATTTTAAATCAACATGAGATGCTTATCCACCTATCGACATCGATTTTCAACATTTTAAAAATTTTCAAGTTTCCAAACATTTATGTAGCTATAGTTCAATAACAGTCAACAAATTTGGGCCAACTCTTATAGTTTGCAACAATAACATCAATATTTCTCTAGTTGTATTTGTGTTCTTCAGGTCATCTTCATATTTTTCATCAAAGATTCCTTAGCATCATCAACAATCAACATTATTCATCAAGCATGATAACTTTCTTTCTTAATATGCAACCAAAGTATTTTCCTCTCCTATCAACACACATCAAGCGAGCCAAAATTCAACAAATGTCATCCATATCATCATCATACATCCAAAGAGGTTAAGTTGGGTAATAAATTTCTTTCTCTAGTTAGTTATCTAACTTGGGAATTCCCGTGACTTGAAACTCTTGAAGCTTTATGTATTCACTTCCTTACACTTCATCTCCACATTTCATATTTTATTGACCATCCATCATCATCCATTTCTCTGTGACATTCATGACCTTGGAAGCCAAACAAATCCTTTCTACTTCACACTACTTCCTATGTATCTTTGTTGCATGAGGACATGCAATGAATTAAGTGTGGAGGAGATGTTGAGCTTCATAATTGACATGTTTTATGATTCCATTCACCATTCTTTCACCTACTTTTCCCTTCCATCTCTGTTCACTTCATTAACCATATTCACGTAACTATCCATTTTCACCCTACACGAGATTTACATGCCATATGTATATAAAATGGCTAATTTACCATGTTTATATGATTACTTAGAGTAGATATTATGTTTCCTAACTTACTTTTGAAATTATGTAGATGTTGGCAATTTTGCAGAATGTTGGCAATTCTGCAGTTGATTGGCAATTGTGATAGTCAAAATTATTTATGACCAGATGAAAAGGAATATCAAACATATAAAATATGGGTTTTGTGCAGAATGGGGTTATTTAGGTGACTTGTGAGGAAAATATGCAAAAGGTACAAAACAAGGAGTGTATGGTTGATATTTCAAAAGACTAGTCTTTCTAGCTCAAAATTCTAAAGCTAAGTGGTTTTGACCAAGTTGTTCATACCTATGAATTTGGGAATATGGATCTCATGAAATATTTTGTATTATCCTATTCAAATGATCTTATATCAAATCCAATATTTGGTGGAGGAGATCCACATGTTTGGGATATAGTATTTGTTGGTTATGAGATCCACTTGTTTAAGATGTGATATCATCTTGAGATGTATAAATATGAGAGGATATCGTAGCTTCATAGTCAGTAGTTCATAGTTCATAAGTTAGGAGTGAGAGAAAAATGTGTCATATTGAAGAGAATGATCATTGTAATAATTTTGATGTTGGAATAAAGAGTTTATTGTTGCAGATCAAGAGTTCTCCGCTATAGTCCTTCTTGACAACATATTCCAAGAGAGGAAGGGCCCCCTCTCTCTGGTACACACTGCCCAATTAATTTTATTTCAGTTGTGTGATTTCTATGTTAGTCATGTGAATTTAATTTAGTTGTGCCATGGAACCATAATGGTAAAATCTATGGGACTAAGGGGAATTTATTTCAGTTGTGTGAGTTATATTAGTTTAGTCATTCTATATGGTACAATAAAGTTTAATCACCCAATCATTGACAGACATAACCAAATGGTGAAATCTGTAGGCCATGGAATCAGAATGATAAAACCTGTGGAACTAAGGGTTAAATATTAAGGAGTGATTAATATCATTAATGTGATCATAGTGTTAAAATTACTTTACTCTGTTTGATTCAGATTACTTAGATTAGGGGAAATGGCCTGATCTTGCTTATATTTTTCCAGCATCTCACAAGCTTACAAGTTCCTTGGTTGACAATTTAATGTAAATTAGTTTAAGCAATTGAATTTCCCGACATTAAGAAAATCCAAAATAACAAAATGAGTTAGATAAGAAGCCATATGAGAAGTTGGAGCAATAAAATCAAAATAACCTGGCCAAGTTTGAAAACATGTTGAATGAGAAGTTGCTAGGTATGCTAGTTCAAAGCATAACATAAGAATACCACTAGACTACACAAGACATTGAGACACATGAGGAATAAACTTTTAGCTTAGAACTATTTATCCACCCACAACCCTATTCATCTCCACACAACAAAATACCAATCAATAATAACATATGGAACCATTCTCTTAAGGTGGAACTAAACATGTTTGATGGTTCCAACTCATGAGGATGGGTCACTTAGATGGAACATTACTTTACCCTCCAAGGAATTACTAATGACATGATGAAACTCAATATGGGTTTCCTGTATCTAGATCTAGAATGAAGGAAATTACGAGAATGGCATAAAAAACCTATGTGGGATACATCACCTAGAGTCAGCTTGTTAAAGTTGTATGTTGATGAAAATGAGTGGAAGTCCTTATACAAACATTTTCAAACCTCACAAGGCTAAGGTGAGATATGCAAGATTATCATCCTATGTTTATAACCTAGTCAAAAACTTCAATCATCTGCCAAGCAATATGTACTTGGAACTGATGATAATTTTATAATTGATTGTTTCACGTAAAAGAAAATAGAAAAATGGTTGTAATGTAATTATAAAAAAAATTATAAAATACAATTTTGAAGTAAACAAATATGAAATAACAATGTACAATAGATCCAAAAGTGAGACTAAAATCAACAAATGATTTTATCGATTTCAATTCCAAATTACAATAGAATTTCTCTTTACAAAACCTTGCGAGGGTAAGGACTAAAGTTAAACTTAGAAGTATAGGGTGGAATTTTCCATCACACAAAGACAACTGATGTCTTCAAAGAAAATACCAAGACTAGAAAAAAGTTTGATCAATCAAGCTACAAATGCATCACTCTCTTGACTTTGCAAAATAATTTCAATCAATATTGAAAACTAATTCAGAAATCAAATTAAAATTAACAGACTATCGAGACAAATGAACGAAATTTTGAAGCATGTCAAATTGTAACAAACCCCGTCGTTAGGACAACATGCAACGCATAACAAGTAAATTTGTTTTTTTTTTTTGTGTAGGAAAGTAACAACGATAATATAGTCAATCATAGGAACTTGACGACGAACACAACACACACAATTCACTCAACAACAAACATAATGGCCTAACATACTAGCACATCATGCAACTGGAACCAACATACAATATTCAACAGACGAAGAATAAAAACGACTATCATACAATGAACTGAATTAACTGTGCATTAACAATTTAATTCTAAATCAGACCAGTATCATCAATAATTATCGATACATCAGAACACAATTTAAATCAATCCTTATCTACAAGGCGATATAAATCCAAACACAACATAATACAATCATGATAAATCATTACGCAAGAAAGTCTATAACTCAATTCAACATGTATCACAACATTCATGTGTAAAATAAACAACTGAATGAATTAAGTAACAACTAATAATTAAAACTATCCTTCACAATTAATTCTATGCACGCTAGCATTCGAATCACCTAAATATTCATAAACCATGCCATTTTTATAGTAAAGATTTTTACTAAAAATAAAAGAAAACTATAATTGTTTAAGCATCTTCCTAACTCTACCTTCATAAGGATTATTGTTAAATATATCCTTTCATCTTCATGTCCTTACAATACTTTACCTACTTACATCTTCCTCAAAAGGGGTTTTACATCATTACACCTCATGCATCATTAAAACTTTATGCATCATGATAACTTTATGTTGTTAAGATTGTACAAACTTGTTCACAAGTTGTCCTCATAAATTATGCAACCATTATCTAGGCATCACCAAACTAAAGGTTGCACAATTAAATATATTTTTTATTTGGAACTGGAAGTGTAGAACACATGTATTATGCCAAAAGACATATACTTATTGGAGATGGGCACAATTAATCAGCTTTTAATCTAAAATTCTAATCTGATGGCTAACAATTGAAGATGTTGGCATATTCTTAGTCGTCCTCCCAAATCAATGAATGTGATTTTTTTTTTTTTTTGTAAATAAGAGAGGGGAGAATCCTTCTATTCAATCCATGGAAAAGAGTACAAAGTAATACATTGATTTGCAGATGGGAAAAGACCCCCCAGAAAGAGAACAGGGGATTATTTGAAACTAGCCTATGCTAAAGGAGATCCAGATGAAACAATACAATAGAAGGAGAAGGACCAGATCATTGTGTTTGCCAATGAGGATCCTTTCTAACTTTTTTTTTGCGAACATCAATCCAACCGGAGGAGCTGGTAGGCTCAGCGGCCTTTACCACCAAAGCCAAATGGTCTGAGGAAGTGCCAAAATCTTGAGCTGCTGAATTCTGTGG
>JZKD02S1437337.1:47639-65706 GCA_000966675.3 Picea glauca | reverse complement strand
AAGAAAAATGAAGTATATTTTTTTCTGTTAAATCCATCATTAAAACCTCTCACATAATACATAAGAACATAACATAGATGTGTAAATATATAAGTATTTAAGGAGGATGAAGTATATTTTTTCCATTATAGAATTTTAGGTTAGATATATCCCATTTACATCTTATATCATATATAAAATAAAAATCACATATATATAATCGTCTTTTATTTTAAATCATTCATTAAAACTTCTCACATAATACAAAAGAACATAACATAAATGTCTAAATATATAGGTATTTAAGGAGGATGAAGTATATTTTTCATGTTATAGAGTTTTACGTTAGATATACCCCATTTACATCTTGTATCATATATAAAATAAAAATCACATATAATAAAAATAATAATTTAATGGACAAAACATCATGCAATAGAATTTGGATCAAAGGTTCACTATTATCTCTTTCCTTAATTCTCTAATCACGATCAAATTTGATATAGGTATAGATAAAAGGTTCACTATTATCTCTTTCCTCAATTCTCTAATCATGATAAATTAGGTTAGGACTTCATCACATGGAATTTATTCCTATAACAATGAATTAAATAATTATTTTCCTAGATATAAATGCGGGTCTGACACTAACTTGTTTAAGTTATATTTATAGATAACTTTATAATAGTGAATATCATGTACATCACCCACCACGTCCCATGCCCACTATCTGGGTACACGAGTCTTCTCGATTTGGTTTGTCGAAGTATTGTCGACATCTTAAAACGTTTGCAAATTCCTCATAAAGTCCATCAGATGCTCAACATTGCAAATGATTTTACTTACGGAGGAGGACATGAGCCGTGGCTTTTGAATGAAATTATTGTTTTTTAATAAGTTGAATTTATTTATGCATTTATAAATGAAATTTAAATAATAATTTTTGTTTTATATGTAACGATCTCTTTTTGTTACGACTACAAACAAATAACAGTGTAATTTTTTTTTATTTTTTTTGTGTTTTGGAAGAAAGACGACGAAAACGATAGTTAACCACACCATTGACGACGAGCGTAAGCATGCATTCCAGGCAAACGGGCAACTATGACTCCACTCACTAACACAAGGGAAATTGGGTGAATCAAGCGTAGAACAACAAGGAGGAACGACTACCCTTCTGATGCAAACACGACCACTCCTACAAGCTAAGGGACAACATCCCCATCCCAACATCATGGCCTAGACGAACAAATACTAGAACCTCAAGGCACGTGGAGCTAACGCCTGAAGTCGTTCGGCCCTTGTGCCAAGAGCAACTTCCACGCTCGTCGGAACTCACACAAAATAACCTACTCTGGCTAAGATCTCATTCGTTGCTATCCCTAGGGTGCGCCAAGATCCCCTCATCAGGAATCATGTTGTTCCCCGGGTGATAGATGCATGAATAACCTTGGCACAAAACAAAAGGGACCAAGACTCAAAAAAACTCTAATGAGCTAGGAACTGAATACTGACTAGGAGGCTATACCTACCCCTCACAAAGGTTGATGAGACACAAGAGGACGAAGACAAGGGGTGATGCCAGCCCACACGACATCGTTCCCGCCCCCACCAATCACCCAGTCTAATCGGTCTATGATTACATTCAATTTTAAAAAGGGTTTCATTCTAACGGGGCAGGACAAGTTACAATTAGACAATAATGCGTTCGCTAAATAAACGTTAATACAATTAATTTTGCAAATCTAAGTGGTCAATACTAAAACCATAATTATAAATGCTCTCTATCCTTAATTAAAATTCAATCCAGCGAGTCTAAAATTTGCAATCCATTCCTTACTTACCAATCGAATTTTAATCTTTAACACAACCTAATTGGTCAAGTCTATGTTAATCCAAATTCTCCACCCAACTAGACATTAACTTAAATAACAACATTTACAATCTTAAAGTAGAATTCTATCATTATAACAGTTATGAACAATTAAATCTCAGCATGTAGTCTAGTTATATTGACCGAACTAACAATACTATCTGTCTATTAATATTAGAAGGAAACTACTAACTATTAGTAGGGATGGAGCAATTTATCGAGGAAATTAACATAGCAGTTACTTAACAATTAATATAGAAATAACAAGGCAATTACATGACCATTAACACGACAATTCAAAGCTCAATAACAAGGTAGTTTACATGACTATTGTCATAACAAGTAATACAACAATAGCAAGACATTTAAGGTGTTAGTTAACATTTAGCTTCCTGTGTCATTTAATCTCAAGAATGAATTTGTTGGCCATTTACATTGTTGTAGCAATTGTTCTGGCAATTAATATGACCATGACTTAACAATGAATCTAGAAATAACAAGGCATTTAACTCACTGTTATCCTTTTTATTTGTTGGCAAAAATCAAGGCATTTAATGAGACCATTACATAACAATGAATCTAGCAATAGTAAGGCATTTAACTAACTATTATCCATTTAATTCGCTGTGGAAAAATTAGAAAAAACATAGTGCTCACATGGTGGCCAATCGTGCCCAGTCGACAACAACTCAACAATTAAAGGCAAACGTAACCAATCAACATCAACGCAGTCCATCACTCAAGGGAAAACACAGTCATAGTTTGAAGGCGAAATCATGGTCATTACTGCAAGTCAGTTATGAATTGAATAGAAAAAAAAGGGTGGGCGAATTCAACATGCACACAGTCAATTTTTATTTACCAAAACCGTGATCATTCCAACAAATGAATTTAAGATTTAAAAGGCTAAATTCATGGGTGATTTCTACAGCAACTCAGTTCATCGTTGGAAAGAAAAAACGTGGGCATTTAAAATGACAATCTTAGTCTCATTTGAAAGAAAAAATGTGGGCATTTAAAACAACAAACTCAGTCTCATTTGAAAGAAAAAACATGGGCATCTAGAACAACAAACTCAGTCTCATTTGAAAGCAAAAACATGGGCATTTAAAATAGTAAACTCAGTCTCATCTGAAAGAAAAAATGTGGGCAATTAAAACAACAATCTCGGTCTCATTTGAAGGCAAAACGTGAGAATTTAAAATAACAAACTCAGTCTCATCTGAAAGAAAAAACGTGGACAATTAAAACAACAATCTCGGTCTCATTTGAAGGAAAAACGTGGGCATTTAAAACAATAAACTTAGTCTCATTTGAAAGCAAAAATGTGGGCAATTTTAAACAACAATCTCTGTCTCGTATAAAAGCAAAACGTGGGCATTTAAAACAGCAATCTCTGGCAACATTTAAAAGCAAAATTGTTTTTCCATTTCAGGATACCAATACCAAATGAAAACATGAATCAATTCATTTTTCCATTGGCCGAATACCAATACAAAATGTAGACATGAATCTATTTTTTTTTCCATTGCCAGAATACAAATACAAAATGGAGACATGAATCAATTTTTTTTTCCATTGCCAAAATACCAATACAAAATGCAGACATGAATCAATTCATTTTTCCATTGCCAGAATACAAATACAAAATGCAGACACGAATCAATTCGTTTTTCCATTGCCAGAATACCAATACAAAATGCAGACATGAATCATTTAAATTGTTTACCCCCTTATTATTACAAGATTTAACGAAGAGTATCATTATTATTTATGTTTTTTTTTTTTTTTTTAAATAGATAGATAAAATTTTACCACTAGAATAATTTAGACTTAGACCTTAAATTTTCATACTGGGCGACATTTTATTAGGGAATTTGTTTTTAAAAATTCTTAACACGTTATTTGTCTTAAGGCCATCTAGGTTCATTTATTTATCATCAACAACGCAACGTGCCCTTTAGGATGCACTAGGTTCTCCAAGGGTGCCACTCGCCTTAATTTGTTTTCCTTGCGCGACGTGCCCTTTAGGCCGCACTACATGCTCCAAGGGTGCCACTCACCTCTTTCCATTTTTCTTGTGTGACATGCTCTTCAGGATGCACCACATGCTCCAAGGGTGCCACTCGCCTCTTGACTGACTTGGTAGAAATAAAAAACCCCTGAAGTCAATACTCCGCCAGGTGAACTTGTGCGAGACTAAGGGCCTCTAAGGAATAAGGCCCCCACCTTATTGCGTGCCCCTTAGAATCATCATGAGCGACTGTCGCAGTCCTCCCTCATGGCATCGTGGGTCCTCTCGAACTGGGTAAACATTAACCTATAGTTCGAGCCATTGCGAGAGTGCTAGTAGGTTGTGGCATGGTTGTTGTCCACACCTCTACCTCGACATCTCTGGTAGTCGTGCATGACCCATTTACTCCACATGTGAGTCTTGTCGGCAAGCTATCGTCAGCCTGCATCATCAACGAATCATGTCAGAATATATCCATATCATATCATCTAATCAGATGCATTAATATTACAGTAAAACAATCAAACCCCAATGGTACACTCCTCGACTCAATTTGGAGTCCAAGGGGTTCCATCGATGCCTATGCATCCTCAAGGTTCGAAATCCTATACACTCAGTAAAACCGAGTTAATAGTGCATGTCTATGTCAATGCAGTAAAACAACATGTCATCAACCCATAATGCCTCATAATCAAAATCAAATGTTTTAATAGCATAAATAATACGGATCACTTGCGATCAAGTGTCTTCAAAGAATAAGTTCGCTTAGTGCGCAAGAGCGAGATGTTACATAACCCTCTTGGTGTAAACTTCATCCCGAAGTTTCACAGCATAAGTGCTGAAATAATGTGTATCAGAGTATCATAAGTCTATCTATCAAACAAAATGGAAACTGCTGCCGCATATCATATGCGTCCTCCTAGGTCATCGAGTGCGGACTATAGCTCTCCCACTAGACCTTGACCTACTCCACCATTTGACACCGTAGCTATCGACTGCGATGATCCAAGATGCAGATCGACTTAGTCGTGAGTGCCCCCTCATCCGACACCTGCCAGGTGCTCAAGTCAAAACATGTGTAGGATCACTAAACAAAATGTCTCAAACAGAGAAATGAAATACATCGTGCAAAACGCCTCAAGAATCAGGCAAGGCTAGTCAATAGGCCACAGGTGTCTCCTTTCCACAATATCGTACGTTACCACGAACCTAAGAGATATTTTATCCCCTTTTTCCAACTGGATCAAACTCTTATGCGGTTTCAACCACAAGAATACTCGATCGCCACATCTTAACTATGGTCAACACGATGTGCATCGACATAACACTTCTGTCAGTCCTACTCTTCCTAGATCCTTTGTCTTATAGATTGAATTTAAACTACCATTTCTTGGATCGCTTTTGTTCCCACCAAGACTCTATCCTCAAGACGATTCCAACTCAAAGGCATCCAACACGGTCGCCTGTAAGAAACTCGAAAGGCACCATCTTAATGGTTCTTTGGTAACTGTTGTAAGAATTCTTTCCAATGCTTTTGTTGGTCCATCACGTACATGCACAACATGTGCTCCAAGGTCTGGTTCGTTCATTCGGTCTGCCCGTCGGTCTCCAGGTGATACGTAGTACTAAATTTAAGTTAGGTTCCCAAGGCCTCTTGGAAACTCGTCCAAAATCGTCCAGTAAACACCGATCCTCGATCAGATATAATCCTCTTAGGCATGCCTTGCAACCTCACAATCTCACTGATGAAAACTCTAGCTATGTCAGGTGCCTGATACATCGTACGCACAGGAATAAAGTGATCACTCTTCGTCAGAGTGTCTACTACTACGAAAATCGAGTCATGTCTCCTTACCATCAATGGCAATCCAACAATAAAATCCATCAAAATAACCTCCCATTTCGATTCGGGAATAGCGTGTGGCTGTAGTAATCCTGCTGGGTGTCTATGTTCAGCCTTTACCTGCTGACATTCTAGACATCTGGCTACATAGTTGACTATGTCTTCCTTCAATCCCTTCCAGAAGAATAAGAATTTAAGGTCTTCCCTCATCTTCATGACTACCAGGTGAGCCATGTAGAAGACTCCATGAGCCTCGCTTAGGATCAACATCCTCAACTCGTCATTCGACGGTACGTAAATTTGATTTTTAAACCTCAATAAACCATCACTATCAAATGAAAATCCTTCAAATATTGGTACCATCATTGTGTTTTGTCCAATAAAACCCTCGACCTCTTTGTACCAGTCATCGTCACATTGTAAAGTTAGAATATTTTCACATAGATTCGTCTGAAGAGGCACCACCGAAAAGATGTGTGGTCTCCGAATCAATGCATCTACCACTCAATTCACTGTTCCTTTTATGTAAGTAATCTCGAAGTCGTACTCGCTAAGCAATTCTGACCAACGTTGTTGTCATGCATTCAGGTCTCTTTGCGTAAAGATGTGTTGTAGTCCACAATGGTCAATCTTTAGTTCAAATTTTCATCCAACAAGGTAGTGTATCCAAACCTTCAAGGCATATACAATGGCTAAAAACTCCAAATCGTGCATCGCCTAGTTCTCCTCATGCCTTCTCACTTTCCTCGAGATGTAAGCGATTACTCATCCGTTTTGCATCAAGACTCCGCCTAAGCCTTCCTTGGATGCGTCAGTGCATACCAAGAAATCCGCGTCCATGTTAGGGACCATTAGTATCGGTGTTGTTGTCAACAACTCCTTGAGCCTCCGAAATGCTTCCGCGCATTTCTTGGTCCAAACAAACTTCTTGTTTTTCTTCAAAAATTCTGTGATTGGATTTTCTATCTTCGAAAATCCCTCAATGAACTGTCGATAGTATCCTGCTAAACCCATGAAGCTACACATTTCTGGGACATTCGTCAGCACAGGCCATTCCATAATAGCCTTGACCTTGGATGGATCCACAGCGATGCCTTCGCTGGAGATGACATGCCCTAAGTAGTGAATCTTAGATTGATAAAATGAGCATTTGCACAACTTCCCATACAATTTGTGCTCTCGTAGACACTATAGTACCAAGTGCAAGTGCTCGCCATGCTCCTTCTTCGTCCGAGAGTAAATCAAAATATCGTCAATGAATACTTGGATGAACTTGTCCAAGTACTCACAGAACACCCCATTCATCAAACTCATAAATACCCCTGGGGCGTTTGTCAGTCAAAACGGTAAAACAATAAACTCGTAATTTCCAAACCTCATCTTAAAGGTGGTCTTAGGGACATCATCTTCCTGAATCCATAACTGGTGGTACCCTGATCGCAAATCGATCTTTGAGAACACTATCACACCCTTCATCTGATCAAACAGATCATCAATCCTTGGCAACAGATATTGATTCTTGATCGTGGCCTTGTTCAATTGACGGTATTCAATGCAGAGCCTCCATGACCCATCCTTCTTTTGTATGAAAATAACAGGCGCACCCCATGGTGACACACTTGAACGTATCAGTCCCAGGTCCAACAATTCCTTTAGTTGCATTCTCAACTCCTGTAACTCTAGGGTCGACATCTGATAAGGCATTCTTGCTATGGGTTCAGTCCCTGGTTTTAGGTCTATGGTAAACTCCAATTCCCTCTCCGGTGGAATCCCAGGTAACTCCTCCGAAAATACATCCGCAAACTCTCTCACCACCGGAAGGTGTTCTAGACATTCTACTACTCCCTTCTTGTTTAACGCAAGGATCACATAAATCTTGCACCTCTTGCGCATGCTCTTCCGAAGCTGCAAGGAAGAGATGAACCTTAGGGAAACTCCCTGTTTCTGACCTACAATCACTCATCTTTGTCTCTCATCATCGACCAAGCTCAACCGTTTCGTCTTATAGTTGAGTATCGCTTCATGGAATTCCAACCAGTCCATACCAATCATGACGTCATAATATCCTAAGATCATGATGTACAGGTTGTACTTGGTGACAAACTCTCCTAGGTTAAGGGTACAGGCCATAGCCTTTCCTCCAACCTTCTATTTGGCTCCGAAATCCATCTCTATGAAGCTAAAATAATCTTGTTCGACTGTCTTTACCTTAATCCTTTTTAGCGTTGCACCTGAAATGAAACTCTCGGTAGCACCGAGATCTATCAAAATACTAAGGGTCTAGTCAGCGGTGGTACTCGACGTCTCAAGCACAGTTGATTGGTGCTCTTCCTATTAGTTATTCACCACTGCATAAATCTAATGGGCCTTTCCCATATCTCCCATGGTAGGGGGTCCAACTAATCTAGACGCTCTAGTCCTCTCCACCTGGCAGTCGCGCTAGTAGTGTGGCTCCCCACACATCCAACACTCCTTCTTTAGTCCAGTACTCCTGGTACCCGAAGTAGAAGATGAATTATAACAATAATGCCAAACTTGAACTTCTTGACCTTAATTTTTTGGGTAACTTGGTGCGGAGCATACCAAAGCAACTCCAAAATGGGCCTCGTACTCAGGCACCATGCAACTACCTCGTCGCAAGGCGTCGAACTCGTTGAGCTAATGCTCAATAAATTCCTTAGAAACATACCTCTCTTGGAGCCGTCCCTCGAACAATTCCTATGACACATCGTCGATGACCATGTTCAAAATGGGAAGGAGCATCTTCCACCATAAAAGAGCGCTCCCCTTCGGTCGAAAGACCACCACGTGGACCTTCATATTGGAGGTCGTAAATGCGAATTGTGAAGAACATGCCTTTCTCTACAACTATGATTTGATGACACCACCATCCATGACACTCATGGATGCTAGAACTCATCTCTCTCGATATCTCGAAAGATGCTAACGGTACTAGCTAGGGCACATTGTGGACCCTCGGGGGCACCCTCTGAATGCGATCTCCACGAGTACATGTTAAGGATTTTACTTAATGCAAAGGTTAATACTCATGGGTTTACTACAGTGGAAAGCCTAGAAATCCACAGTTGTAGGGTTTATGATCCATATGGATGTCGGTGGCCTCCCACCTATTCCAACTGGTTCATTTTGGCAGTTTTCCAGTTTGGCAGTTTTTTTCCTAGTTTTCAAGTCCCTGACTTGCGGGGCCATTTTGAGGCCCTAAACAACGTTTTTAGAGATAGCAACAATAAAAAATGCCCTTTACTAGATTATACCAAAATGTGTAGTCCTCGGATAGACCTTTCCAACGGGCTATAGTGCGCCTAAAACGCAGATCGTATGCAAAAGTTATGACCCTGGGAAGTTGACCAACTAACTTACCCAAACAGGGCCAACATGACTTTCAACGCTTCATCTCCTAGGGTTAGGTTTTTGGATGTCTAGGGTTTTTGACATTCCTGTTTATTGTAAAAAGGCCTTTAGAGCCTCATTGTAATCATCTTCTTGCGAATGAGCGCAACCATCACATCTTTTCTTAGAGATAAGCTGCCACCATTCCAGCAAGCTTGTTTTCCACTACATTTTACAGTTTCATCTTATTTCCTTGTTGAATAGAAAACCAGTTTTATTGTATCTCTGTTATTCTGTGTTAAGCATATTTTAATAATATGTATTCGTTTCATTCTACTCATAAAATCCAGATCAGTGGTATCGGAGCGGTCTGCTCCTTGTCAACTTAATGCATGTCCCCAATGAGGTCGGGGTACAAAGAATTGGGTCTCGAGCTTGTTTCTCTTAAGGAAAAAAGCTCTCACATGCCCAAAAAACCTCTCATGGCAGGAGAAAATAAAGATGATGGGATAGGAGATCCTTTCAAAATGTTTCTTGAGGAAGCCCTCATGCAACAGAGGAACAAGATGATGGATAGTTTCGCCCAAATCCTTTGGCGGCTACCAACAAGCAACGCATATTCCTCGAGCGTAGGTGCCGCCCCCTTCAAGGTAGAGATCAACTTCGACATTCCTATATTTGAAGGTCAGATAGACAAAGATGCTATAGATAAATGGTTGAATCTACTAGAAGGGTATTTTTCTATCCATAACTTTTCAAATAGAGAAAAAATTACTTGTGCGCTCATCAAAGTCGTTCCCCATGTCAAAGATTGGTGGGAAACTTTCTATGAACAAAAGGAAATAGAGGAACCCTCATTATTCATAGTCACGGCCACCTGGGAATCCTTCAGGGATGTTATTAAGGAACAATACTACCCTGTCATAAGCTATGACAACTTGTATACCAAATGGACCACATTGCATCAAGAAAGAGACCAAGCAGTGCTAGATTTCACAAATATCTTCCATACCCTATGCACCAAGCTGGGTATCAAATATTTAGAGAGACATCTGGTGCTCAAGTACCATGGTGCTTTGCATAGATACATCCATATTGAAATGAAATTTATGGACATCTCATCCTTGGGGGCGGCCTATTGATATGCCATCAAAATCGAGCAGAAGCTCAAACAAAAGATGCCACAATTTGGGCCTAGGAACCCCTCGTAGCAAAAACTAGGAAAGGGTGGCCCCAACCTATAGAACAAAGGACAGAGAAAATATGAATAGTATCAGGACAACTAGTCCAAGCCGCAAGCAAAGAAGGACATCGGAAAGACAAAGAAGGATATCGGGAAGTGGTGCGACTTCCATAAGAGCCCTTGGCATAACATTGTTGATTGTCTCTCAAAGCAGTCACTAGTGGCCGAAGTGAAAGCCTCTGAATTAGATGTGGGTTCTGACTCTAAGTTAGAACCAAAAAGGGGGAGACGGATCATTGACGTGGAGCCCAGTGCCACCGTTGCTACCACCAAGCTCCAACCTAATGAACCAGATGAGCCAGAAGAAGGTGAGCACCTTTTCCATTCGCAGATGTGGGTAAAAGATACCCCGCTGCACTTCATCGTTGATAGCGGTAACCAAAAGAACCTCATCTCAGCAAAGGTCATAAAACGGCTAGACCAACTGATAATGTCACACCCGCAACCCTACACCATTGGATGGCTCCGCCAAGGAAGCGATCTTCGCGTCAATGAACAATGTCGACTACCGTATGACATCAAGCCCTTCAAAGACGAGGTATTGTGTGATGTTTCTCCTCTCAAAGTTTGTAATGTTCTTTTGGGCCAACCTTATTTATGGAAACGTCATGCTATATATGAGTCTAGGCCTCGTAGTGTTATTATTACCTTGAACAAGAAATTGTATAGGATACCCGAGGAAGTCCCTCCTAGTGCTATTTCCTTGATCTCTGCCAAGCAATGCAGGAAGGTCATCTCTCAGACAGGAAAATTTGTCTTCTTCATGATTCTCTCTCAGAGTAAGAGAAATATCACAACCACATCCAGGGCCTCTATGGCCGATCTCTGCACACAACAGAAGAAAGTGGATAAAGTCATGGAAGAATAATCAGATGTCTTCTCCTCTCCTACCGGGGTACCACTGCACTTCCAAGTCAAGCATCCCATCGATCTGACCCTAGGTGCACTGCTACCCAATGGACTGATATATCGCCACTCTCTGTTAGAAAATGAGGAGATCAAGAGGAAAATCCAATAACTTCTCCATAAGGGGCACATCCGTCCCAGCTCATCGCTTTGTGGGATCCCAATCATACTGGTGCAGAAGAAAGATGAGACCTGGAGACTTTGCATTGATTACCGGACCCTGAATAAAATCATAGTCCGAAACTGGTACCCGATTCCCTGAATCAATGACCTCCTTGATCAGCTCATGGGGGGGAAATACTTCAGTAAGTTGATATGAAGTCTGGCTACCACCGAGTCCCAATAGAACATACAGATGTATGGAAGACTGCCTTCAAGTCAAAAGAAGGTCTTTTTGAATGGTTGGTCATGCCCTTTGGCTTGACAAATGCTCCAACAACTTTGATGAGGATGATGGACGATATCTTGCGATATTTCACCAGTACTTTTGTAGTGGTGTATCTGGATGACATCCTCATCTACAAAAAGACTTGGGCGAAACACTTGCAGCATATTCAACAGGTTTTGCACACCCTACGACAGCACAAACTATATGCAAACTTGGAAAAATGATCTTTTGGCATGGACATGGTCCACTACTTAGGCTACATCGTCGATCAACATGGTGTGCATGTGGATCCAGCCAAGATCCAGGTCATCTGTGACTGACCAGCCCCAACCACACTCTCTGATCTTTGGAGCAGCTTGGGCCTTGCCAATTTCTATCATAGGTTCATGTTGGGATTCTTTCATATCGGATGGGCCCTCCGATATGAGAGAATCCCAATAACAATCCTTCGATGACTTGAAGAAATGCTTGTGCTCATCCCTGATACTTTCATTACCAGACCTACAACATCCCTTTGAGATTGAGACAGATGCTTCAGACTATGTTGCGGGTGTAATTCTCACTCAACATGGCCACCCCGTGGCATATCATAGTGATACACTATCATATGATGTTCGTAAATACCCTACTTATGACAAAGAAATGTACTCCATTGTGCAAGCCTATCGCCAGTGGAGACATTACATTCTGGGGAAGGAGACAGTCATCCACATTGATCAAAAGCCACTACAATTCATGCATACCCAAGGCAAATTGTAGAATGACTGCCATCAAAAGTGGTCCACATAATTACAGCAGTTCCACCTCAACATCAAGTATAAAATAGGAAGTACCAACCAATTTTTCGATTGCCTCAGTCGACCTCCAGTCGCGACACTCACCACAGTGCTAGACTCTTGCAGCCATGAGACCTCTGGATGGCCCCACCTCTATGAGACAGACCCTGACTTCTCCACCACCTACCAAATGTTGGGAGCAAACTCAGTGGTCACTGATTTGCATCTTCAAGACAGGTTGTTGTACTGTATGGGCCATCTCTGTGTTCCATCAAGCGAGCACGGGAACCTGATCTGGGAAGCTCACTACGGTCGGGTGGCAGGACACTTTGGCATCAAAAAGACAGTGGCAGTGCTGCAAAAACATTTCTACTGGTTGAAACTTTGACAGGATGTTGGCAAGTATATCAGTTCCTGCACCACATGTACTATTGCTAAACCGACCACTAACAGACAGGGACTGTACACCCCTCTTCCTACTCCTAACAAGCTATGGGAATCCATATCCATGGACTACATGCCAGGCCTCCCATCCACCAAGAGGGGCAATGATTGTGTTTTTGTGGTTGTTGATCACTTTTCCAAGATGGCGATTCTGGCCACCTGCAAGAAGAACATCACTATAGAGGCCACTGCCAAGCTCTTCTTTGAGCACGTTTGGGTACACTTTGGGATCCCAAAAACCATTGTCTCATATCGAGACAGTCGGTTCCTCAGAACATTCTGGTCCAGCCTATGGTCACTATTGGATACCAAGCTCACCAAATCCACTACCTTCCACCCCCAAACAGATGGCTAAACTGAGGTCGTCAATCGGATGCTCGTACATATCCTACGCATGTACAATTCCAAGCACCCCCGCACATGGGATGAGAGTCTTCCCTATGTACAACATAGCTACAACCGAGCCCTGGATAGCTCAACTGGCCACATCCCCTTTCAGGTGGGGTTGGGATTCCAACCATTGGGCCCCATGGATGTTGCACTACCCTTGGCGAACACCTCAGTCGACTTGTCTTCTACTCCACCCGAATTTGACAAAGCCACCCGGTTCATTGAGAGGATCCATCACATCTGCCAACATGTTCAGGATATTTTACAAAAGTCCAATGCCAAGTACAAGCAACACCATGATCAACACTGGGTGCCACATAAGTTTTAGGTGGGCGACAAAGTTTGGTTGCACTTGTAGAAAGAAAGCCTTACAGGGCCCGATCGGAAGCTTCTCCCACTTTGGCATGGGCAATACACCATCACCAAGGATGTGGGTGACAATGATTTTGTGTTCAACATTCCACCTTTCCTTGGCCTGCACCCAGTCTTCAATGTGGCTCTCCTTCGGCCATATTTCCCACCATTATTGGACACCTCAAAGATAGCAGAGCAGTTGAAACCAACAGAAATCAACCCTGACTGCATGCAAAAGTGATCTAATGATCATATTGTGGACACATATATCAAGGGAACCCGATAGCAAAGGATCCAACTTTATTGAGTTGTCAAAGCGGGGAAACGCCTGCACCAAGGCAAGTGGCTCACCTGGGGCCAAATTCAACAAAAATTTCCTCATCTAATGGGGGAACTCAATGCAATGGATACCATTGCTTCCTAAGGGGGGAGGATTGATCCATATGGATGTCAATGGCCTCCCATCTATTCCAACTGGTTCATTTTGGCAGTTTTCTAGTTTGGTAGTTTTTTTCCTAGTTTTCAGATCCCTGACTTGCGAGGCCGTTTTGAGGCCCTAAACAACATTTTTAGAGATCTCCATAGTCAAAAATTCCTTTTACTAGATTAGACCAAAATGTGTATTCCTCAGATAGACCTTTCTAATGGGCTATCGTGCGCCTAAAACGAAGATCGTATGAAAAAGTTACGACTCCAGGAAGTTGATGGACTAACTTACCCAAATGATGCCCACATGACTTTTGGCGCTTCATCTCCTAGGTTTAGGTTTTTGGATGTCTAGGGTTTTTGAAATTCTTGTTTATTGTAAAAAGGCCTTTAGAGCCTCATTGTAATCATCTTCTTGTGAATGAGCGCAGTTGTCACATCTCTTCTCAGAGATAAGCCGCCACCATTCCAACAAGCTTGTTTTCCGCTACATTTTATAGTTTCATCTTATTTCGTTATTGAATAGAAAACCAATTTTACTGTATCTTTGTTATTCTGTGTTAAGAATCTTTTAATAATCTGTATTCCTTTCGTTCTGCTCATAAAATCTGGATCAGTTGAACCCCCTCTGATACCATATGTAATGACCCCTCTTCGTTACAACTACAAGCAAACAACAATGCAATAATTTTTTTTGTGTGTGTGTGTTTTGGAGGAAAGGCGACGAGAATGATAGTTAACCACACCACTGATGACGAGCGTAAGCACGCATTCCAGGAAAATGGGCAACTATGACTCCACTCACTAACACAAGGGAAATTGGAAGAATCAAGTGTAGAACAACAAGGAGGAATGACTACCCTTCCGAAACAAACACGACCACTCCTACAAGCTAAGGGACAACACCCCCATCCCGACATCATGGCCTAGATGAACAAATACTAGAACCTCAAGGTGCACGGACATAATGCCTAAAGGCGTTCGACCCTTGTGCCAAGAGGAACTTGCACGCTTGTCAGAACTCACACAAAAGAACCTACTCTAGCCAAGATCTTGTTCATCACTATCCCCAGGGCATGCCATGATCCTCTCATCAGGAATCATGTCATTCTCTAGGTGATAGATGCGTCAATAACCTTGGCACAAAACAAAAGGCACCAAGACTCAAGAAAACTTCGATGAGCTAGGAACCGAATACTAACTGCGATACTATACCTACCCCACACAAAGGTTGACGAGACACAAGAGGATGAAGACAAGGGGTGATGCCATCCCACATGACATCATCCCTGCCCCCACCAATCACCTAGTCTAACTGGTCTATGACTACATTCAATTTTAACAAGGGTTTCATTCTAACAGGGCACGTCAAGTTACAATTAGACAATAATGCATCCGCTAAATAATGTTAATACAATTAATTTTGCAAATCTAGGTGGTCAATACTAAAACCATACTTATAAATGCCCTTTATCCTTAAATAAAATTCAATCCAGTGAGTCTAAAATTTGCAATCCATTCCTTACTTACCAATCAAATTTTAATCTTTAACATAACCTAATCGTTCAAGTCTATGTTAATCCAAATTCTCCACCCAACTAGACATTAACTTAAATAACAACATTTACAATCTTAAAGTAGAATTCTATCATTATAACACTTATGAACAATTAAATCTCAACATGTAGTCTATTTATATTGATCGAACTAACAATACTATATGTCTAATAATATTAGAAGGAAACTACTAACTATTAGCAGGGATGGAGCAATTTATCGAGGAAATTAACATAGCGGTTACTTAACAATTAATATAGAAATAACAAGGCAATTACATGACCATTAACATGACAATTAAAAGCGCACTAACAAGGTAGTTTACATGATTGTTGTCATAACAAGTAATACAACAATAGCAAGGCATTTAAGGTGTTAGTTAACATTTAACTCGCTGTGTCATTTAATCCCAAGAATGAATCTGCTGGCCATTTACATTGTTGTAACAATTGTTTTAGCAATTAATGCAACCATTACATAACAATGAATCTAGCAATAATAAGGCATTTAACTAATTGTTATCCATTTAATTCGCTATGGCAAAATTAGCAAAAACGTAGTGCCCACATGGTGGCCAATCATGCCCAGTCGACAACAACTCAACAATTAAAGGCAAATGTAACCAATCAACATCAACGCAGTCCATGACTCAAGAGAAAACACAGTCATAGTTTGAAGGTGAAATTGCAGTCATTACTGCAAGTCAGTTATGAATTGAATAGCAAAAAAAGGGTGGGTGAATTCAACATGCACATAGTCAATTTTTATTTACCAAAACTGTGGTCATTCCGACAAGTGAATTTAAGATTTAAAAGGCTAAATTTGTGGGTGATTTCTACAACAACTCAGTCGATCATTGGAAAGCAAAAAGATGGGCATTTAAAATAGCAATCTTAGCCTCATTTGAAAGCAAAAACGTGGGCATTTAAAACAACAAACTCAGTCTTATTTGAAAGCAAAAATGTGGGCATTTAGAACAACAAACTCAATCTCATTTGAAAGCAAAAATGTGGGCATTTAAAATAGTAAACTCAGTCTCATCTGAAAGAAAAAACGTGGGAAATTAAAACAACAATCTCAGTCTAATTTGAAGGCAAAACATGGGCATTTAAAACAACAAACTTAGTCTCATCTGAAAGAAAAAACGTGGGCAATTAAAACAACAATCTCGGTTTGATTTGAAGGCAAAACGTGGGCATTTATAGCAACAAACTCACTCTCATTTGAAAGAAAAAACGTGGGCAATTTTAAACAACAATCTCTGTCTCATTTGAAAGAAAAACGTGGGCATTTAAAATGGCAATCTCTGGTAACATTTAAAAGAAAAAACATTTTTCCATTTCAGGATACCAATACCAAATGCAAACATGAATCAATTCATTTTTCTATTGCCCGAATACCAATACAAAATGCAGACATGAATCAATTTGTTTTTCCATTGCCAGAATACAAATACAAAATGCAGACATGAATCAATTTGTTTTTCCATTTCCAGAATACAAATACAAAATGCAGACATGAATCAATTCATTTTTCCATTGCCATAATACCAATACAAAATGCATACATGAATCATTTAAATTGCTTACCCCCTTATTATTACAAGATTTAACGAAGAGTATAATTATTATTTATGTTGTTTTTTTTATTTTTAAGGGAATTTGTTTTTAAAAATTCTTAACATATTATTCGTCCTAAGGCCATCTAGGTTCATTCATTTATCATCAACAATGCGACATGCCCTTTAGGATGCACTAGGTGCTCCAAGGGTGCCACTCGCCTTAATTTGTTTCCCTTGCGCGACGTGCCCTTTAGGGCGCACTAGGTGCTCCAAGGGTGCCACTCACCTCTTTCCATTTTTCTTTCATGATGTGCCCTTCAGGATGCACCACATGCTCCAAGGGTGCCACTCGCCTCTTGACTGACTTGGTAGACATCAAAAACCCCTGGAGTCAATACTCCGCCAGGTGAACTTGTGGGAGACTCTGGGCCTCTAAGGAATAAGGCCCTTGCTTTATTGCACGCCCCTTAGAATCTTCATGAGTGACTTTCATAGTCCGCCCTCACAACATCATGGGTCCTCTCGAACTAGGTAAATGTTAACCTACAGTTCAAGCCACGATGAGAGTGCTAGTAGGTTGTGGCAGGGTTACTGTCCACACCTCTCCCTCAACATATCTGGTAGTCGTGCATGACCCCTTTACTCCACATGTGAGTCTGGTCGACAAGCTATCGTCAGCCTGCATCATCAACGAATCATGTCAGAATATATTCATATCATATCATCTAATCATATGCATCAATATCACAGTAAAACAATCAAACCCCAATGGTACACTCCCTGACTCGATCCGGAGTCTAAGGGGTTCCATCGATGCCTCTGCATCCTCGAGGTTCGAAATCCTGCACACTCAATAAAACCGAGTCAATAGCACTTGTCTATGTCAATGCAGTAAAACAACATGTCATCAACCCATACCGCCTCATAATCAAAATCAAATGTTTTAATAGCATAAATAATCT